>AGDA01077649.1:0-20142 GCA_000281935.1 Mengenilla moldrzyki | reverse complement strand
AAAAAAGTTTTGAATTGGTCTAAAAAGTATTGGCAACTATGTGTTTTAGTAACTTCAAAAACATAAAACGTGCGTTCACGAAAATCATTTTATATCTAAAATAAAACTAAATTTGATCTTAAGTCGTCTAAAAGATATCTTTTTTATAATTCAAGCATAGGAATTTCGAAACAAATTCAAATATGACTTAATCATTTATAAAAATGGTTTTTTACACCGATTTTTAATTTTTTGTTACTAAATAGATAAAATTTAGATATTTTTAGTTAAAAAAAAAGTTGGGAAATGATCGCAACTATTCAGAGTTTAGTTTTAGACACATATTATGAGCTTATGACTAAAAGACACGATATAGATTAATTTTAAATGTTTTCAACGGATTTTAGTAAACGTATTTTTAAAGTGACAGTTAAAACGTTTAACGAATCAAAATATAAATAATTTAAATAATTCATCTTACAATTTTAAAAATAAACTTTAAGTTTTTTTAATCAAATTATAACTAATATTTATAGATAATAATTTAGGTTTGAATTGGAACATGCGAAGTCTTACGACGAGCAAACCAATTTAAGAATGTTTTACTGAAATAGTTGACTTTTTATTACGTCCATAATTAGATTTAAATAATTTAATGTTTATTCCATTTAGTTAAATTGAATACACAATCCAGTAGTCTGTATTGAAGTTGTTTAAAATGTGGTAAATCAGTAGTCGTAATATAAAAATGTTTGAACACCGCAATTGAAATAGACCAGTGTTCAAAACTTGCACTTATAAACATGGTGTTGAAAGGTGATTGAAATTCTATATCTGTAGTATTAAAGGCTCACAAATTTCATTAGTGATTCGATCGCTGGTTGTTGCTAATTTACAGACCCGGATTGGATAGGGGAGGGTCCGATTGGATTTTTTTGCTGGGTTGTCCCTATATATTAAAAATTTAAATAAAACTCAAATTCAGGGTACATATATTATAAATATCATGGATCGTCAGATAGTTAAACTTCTACGTAAATTAAAAAATAAAAATGATTAAAACACTTTAAAATTAAAAATTTTTTTAGTACTTTTTAGATGTTTTTTGTCATTTTTAAAACTTTTTCAAATGTATAGGCTTGGAGAATATTTTGCGTCTAAAATGTGAGGCTAAATTTGATTTTAAGTTGTCTAAAAGATATCTTTTTTATATTTTAGGTATAGGAATTTAGAGACTAATTTAGATACGATTTAGTCATGTGGGAGAAATATATTTTTTACGCAAATTTTTAACTTTTAGTTACCAAAAATAATACTTAGATATCTTTTAGTAAAAAAGATGTCCTAAAACAATTGTAACTGTTCAGAGTCGTGTTTAAAATACATTTTAGACACTTAATATGAGTTTATGACTAAAGACATAATATAGATGAATTTTAGAAACTTTTTTGAAAAAAATGTTCTACGAGGTCTTTTTTAAATATTTGAGTGAACTTTTTTTTACAAGTCATTGGTAAGAAATTTTTTTGGATACAAAAAAAACGTTTAATAACATACTTTTTAACACACTTGAACCATAATTATAAAGAATTTGCGAAGAACGTTTAGCAAAATTATTTTTTTATAAAAAAACTGAATTTTTTAAGCCAAACTGTAAGAATTCGCTTAAAAAATATGCCCAAATTAGAAACTATTGTTAATAGGTTACTTCAATAACTTGTGTCACATATTTAATAAAATTAATTAATATGCAAATTGTGACTTGTTTGATCGACAATTTCGAAGTTTTCCATTTTATTGTTTTTTATTGAAAAAAAAAAGAAAATAATAAAAATTCATACATCATTTTTTATTATTTAATTCCATTAAAAAAGAAACTATATTCATTTTTTTCAAAGTTAAAAAATCGTATTGTTAACATTTTCGAAAATACAGCTTTTGGTATTTGTGGCAAAAAAGGAAGTTTGCTAATTTGCATTAAGGTAGTCTCTGGTAAATAAAAAAATTATCATAATTATTAAAGATAAATTATTATTTTGACGATAATTTGCATTTTTGACAAAGAATATTTTTCGGAAAAAAATTATAATAAAAATTAAATGACTGTGCAAATTTGTAAGTTGTTCGGTTTTTTTAGGTGTTAAGTAATGCAAGTTTTAAAAGTATACTTTATAAAGCTTCTTTAGAAAATGATAAAATCGGTCTGTGAAAAATGCTCAAAAAAATTCCCAGTTTTTTTACGCAGAAAATAATTTCAGTTTCAATAGTTAATTTTTTATTTGTTTTTTTAAACTAGTATTTTTTTATTGATTGGAATTAATAAAAAAGAAAGCTGTTCGGTTTTTTTAAGCCTGATGTTTCTTATTGACATTAAATTTCTCAAATTAATTTTTTATTTTAAATTATAAAAAAAAAAAGAATATGAAATTTACCGAATTTTTTAACGTTGGGAAAAAAATTAAAACTTTATGTTGTTTAAAATTAATCATATTGAATAAATATGTTTTAAAATGAAAAATTTTCATTCCTAAACAGATATTGCGTTTTGCATAGAAGAAAATGTACTAATTGTTCGAAAAGTATTTTTTAATTTTTTAAATTAAATTGTGGAATTTCAAACCAAAATAATTCAAATTGACTAATTTTTTTAAGTAGGCGTTTTAGCATGTTAGTTTAGCTCCTCCTATAATTCTGAATGTAAATTTTAGCTAAATCTATTGACCATAGTTACTTAAAATTTTACAATTACAACGAATAAAATTATAATATTTATGAAACGTGTTCTTCCATATTTGTCAATTCCTTAAAGTATATTGATTTTGCTGCAAAAACATTAAACAAACGTTTTTTAATTTAATAAAGTTCAATTTTTGAATTTCGAACGCTGTTAGTTGAAAGTTTACCTATTTTATGAATTATTATAATTAGTGGAGTCATCTGAAAAATTATTAAAATGTAATATGGCTACCAGTATTGTGCCAGTTAATATGGCTGTTTGTTTACGATAAGAGTTTTCAAAAAGTACATTAGCATAACGACTTTTATTAGATTGTTTATAATCTTTATAGCAAATAAATTAAAAACGATGTCCGTTACAAAATTTTTATACAAAATGTAAAACTTTAACTTCAAAATTAAATTTTTATTAAATTTCAGTTTGAGTTTTTTTATTTAAGTATTTCAATTTTTCCGTTAATAAAAATACGTTACAGGTCATGCGTGTTTACGATATTTTCATTTTATGTTCTCAAAAAAATAACAATGCAATGATCAGTCCATGTTTTATGCGTCCATGGATAAAACTAAAGCAACCTGGTACCCAGCATTTGTTCTGTATGCAGCTGTGACGTGTCTGCACACTGCTATCAGAGTAGTTATTTAGTAGCCTTAAATTGAGGAGAAACATTGTTAATATTAAAAATGATGTTGGGCTATGGGACCCCTCCTCCATATGGCTTCCGCCGTGGTTTACAATCATTATTTTCAAAAGGCCTTAGATACATACAAAGCTTGTTTTATTAATTATTCTCCTCAAATTAGGGCTGCCAAATAACTATTCTGGCACTAGTGTGTAACCACGTCACAGCTGCACACAGAACAAATGCTGGTTACCAAGTTTCTTTAGTCTTGCATACTTTTAATTCGATTTAGTTAAAATTAAAATTAATATTTTTCTATTCTTAAGAAAATCATTTAATAAAATATTTTGTAAAAAGCGAAACAGTTTATATTTCATTCTGTGTAAAACTGATGATTGTAAAAAGTTGGCAGACTTGTAGAAAGATAGTAAAAACATGGTATTTACTCGTGCGCAAAAGGTAAAAAAATAAGATGACGGAGTTGTCTTTTTAACAATAAGCGTTCAAAATTCATAGTTTTTTTTTTTCTTATTTAAACCATTTAACCACAGAACAGATGTATATAGAAGTGCAACGCTTATTGTATTCGTAAAATGGAGCTCTTAGAAGTCAAGACCAGAGTCACTAGGCACGCTACTTTAAAAATAACGTCAGTGATGACGTATGTATTGTTATAAAATAACATTTTTATTTCATGATGAATTTCGAAGCTTTTAGTGATTATTTGTTCTGTTTATTTTTTTATTTTATCATAGAGGTCTATTATTTCTATTATTTTATCTGTGTATAGCAGCACAGGCACTCGTAGTGTCTCTGGTCCGTATAAGTGAAAAGAAAAAAACGCTGCTCTATTGAGGACAATGCGCGTTGAACTTCTATGATTACTGTTCTGTGCATTTAAGGCTGCAGACTACAAGTTCCATAAGGGTTAATTAAATTTTTTTTTTTATTTCGTAATGCAAAATTAAAGAGGTTTTGCTAAACCTACCCTTAATAAAATAATCATGTGTTAAATTGCCTTACATCACAAGAAGTGACTCAATTATATTTGCATTGGAAAAATCCAATATTTTTAACGATGAAATAATTTACTTAAATTATTAAGAACTTTTCATTTTAATAATTCGTAATTTATGGTTGTTAGTTTTCTAATTTTTTTATAAATTTGTTGGTAAGCTTGTTTTTTATGAAATACAAAAGTGCATAAGCATGAACAAATAGCTTTACATTGAAAAAAATTGAAAGCCGTATTAACTAAAGTACTAAACATTTAGGTTTTCCAAAACGTTGTATTTAACTTCGAGTAAGTTTATTAACAGAATTTGTAAGCCTAATCCTCTAAGCTAGGGTTACTAAATCACCTTAAAGACGTGTTTTTTTAATTGTTATAGTGGTTTTTCATGTGCCAACAATGTGTTGTGAAATTTTTTTTAGTTATTAACTCCTTTATAACCTATTAAATGTTGGGTTTTACTATAAAATAATGATAAAATTACAAATCCGAGAAAGTACTTAAATTAGTTTTAATATCACTGTGATATATAACATGTATGTCCCAGGAATAAAGCAATATGAAACTTTTATAAACGATTTTTTTAAAAAAAATAATATAAGATCACGTAAAAATCATTGAGTGATATCATAATTTATTATTACTATAATGACACATTATGATTTCACTGTGACATCAAAAATTAAACTTATCTTTAAAAATTAAAATTACATTTTGATATTACTATAATATTATTTATTAATATTATTATGATATCACGCTTTGATGCTACTCTGATATCATTTTTTAATATTACTATGAGACCACAATTTAAAGTTACTGTTATGTCACTAAATACGAAACTTTAAAATTATCCTTTAAATTGCAGTTGTATAACAATGATCTGTGAGAGATATTTCAGTATGAAAAAGGCCTCAAAATATCATATCACGGATATTCTATACCCCGTCCTCTTTTCAATTTCGCTAAGATATCTAACAAGTAAATGTAAGCTTACACTATTTGGCTATAATTTTAAGTAAAAGATCACTTTTAAACTTGAATAAAAGTTCTAAAAAATTATAAATTTATATGTCGTTTTGTAAAAAACGAGATCATCTGTCGAGTTTTTTTGAAGGGGTGAAAAACTTTGAATAAATCTGAAGTAAAACATGCACAAAAGCGATTTTTATTCATCATTATTATTACAATTTATTTTCGTAAAATTCAAATATGTTGAAATAAAAATCGTACCATACACAATAGGCATTTTTTAGGGTGACTGTAACTCTTTTTTAAAGGAAAAAAGAACCCGAAATTTGCATATAGTCAATTTTTAACAGTTGCACATATAATTTTTATAATAAATCTTCGACACAACATTGAATTGCTTTCTAGTGTTTTTGCCACCCCTTCATAACAGAGTTACTTTTTCAAAGTCGACAAATCAATTCTTCACATTGGACTTAAACCGGGTCTAATTTTTAATCTGTTTTGCTCGTGAAAGGAATATAGCTATCGGACCGTAAGCATGGCTGCTGTGACTACTGGCTTGCTGTCACCGACTAAATTTTCACAATGTGTTGCAGGTTAGTTGAGATTTATATAGAAACTTGATCTAGAAATTTTAAAGTATCTTTGAATTTCATCTAGATTAGTTATTAAATTTCAGTTTATATAGTAGTGTTTTTTCAATTAATTTCTGAATGATTGACATATAGTCAGACTCAATTTAAAAAAGATATATTGTCGTACTTATAAATAAATTTTAGTACTTATTTTGGATAAACGAGGGTCAATTTTTAACTTTTAAAAGTCACTACTAGATAGGAGTCTTGAGATATATCCTTTATGTAAATAAGCTGAACTCTGTATGCGGCCAAGTATAAACACGTGTTTTATTCACACAGAACTGACAGTGACGATTAGAATTTCTCAAACGCGACTAGATTATTCTTAAATTATTTAAGCCGTCTTCGAAACTCCCCCTAATCCCGATTAATCACGATTCATTAAGATTGAGTTTTCGAATAGCCAATTTTTGTATATGTAAATCTTAAAATGTTAGCCATACTAATTAAGTCTGTGCTCAACTGAAGTAGGTGTCAGAGCTGTCCAGGCTAACAAGATCGTAATGAGGTTTCGATTCAAGTCTCAATGTGGAACTTTATTGTTACCGATATGATCAAAATAATAAAACATTAAAAAATTTCACACAGACTGCACAAATCTGTGCAGAAATGAAAATCTTCATCCATCTTCATGCATCTCGAAAAAAGTAGGGTGCATCGAGATGTGAAAAAAAACACGATTTTAATACTTCACGATGTATCGTGGATGCATTGTGATTCTTTTTCGAACATTGTGGATTATTTTTCGAAGACGGCTTTAAAGATTCTTAACGAGTAAATACTATTGAAATAGATTTTTAGTACACTACTTGCACTGAGAAAAGAACAATGATGGAATTAACTATTTTCGTTGGCTAATTGTTCCTCAACTTTTAAAAGTAATAAATATAACTATTTCAAAAGAGTTCCTTAGCATTTAAATTTAGTATGGCATTTATATTGTATGTAGTGAATAAAAAATATACTAACAGCTACAAACTTAGTTATTAGAACTATTTTAGACGGTGGAGAAAACTCTTTTATATATCGCTAAATTAACTATCTTCGAATTGTTAAATAAACTTGTTTGAAATTTTTAAGTTAACCATTTTTTTAATTACTTTAACCATTTTATATGAATAGTTAAGTGACTATTAAAATTATTATTACAACGTATGTTATTTTTCTCTGTGTGGTGTTTTCAGTCACAATTATATTTATTAATCTGTATTTTTATGCCATTTTTACCAAAAATATTTCACGTAAACCTTGGTGCACATCAATGTATGAGAATTCAGGTGATTTAACATTGAGTGTACACAGATGTCATACGCCAAATTAGGTGTACAAGGGAAAGCAAGTTGTCAATTTTTATGTAAATATGCAATTATAATAAAAATAACTTTCTTTGGTAGTGAAATAAGTGGTAAAATTAAAAAAAAACATTTTTCGATTTTAGCGTTAAGATAAAAATTAATTTAGTATAAAACGTCGTTTAAACCATCAGGAGAATAATATAAAATATCTTGATACTGGTAAATATTGTATACATATTACAAAAAAATTGAAAAAATGCTAAAAAAAACTGTTTTTTAAAATTGGCGCCAAATCATTAGTTATATCAAAAAAATGTATTTAAGTTATTTGTATGTCTTTATACTCTACATCGGTTTTGTAAAGGTCATTTTTCATAAAAATTGACTGTTTTAGAAATAAAACGATTTAAGGGTTTTGCTAGTGTCCATTTTCACCCCTCAGAAATCAGCGCTAAATATATTAGGGCACGAATGCCATGTCTTTTAAAATACCAACATATGTTTAATCGAATGAAAGTGTTTTGATCAAAATCGGGACGGCACATCCCGGGACCTTTTCTTGTAAGTTAAGTCAAGATTGGTGCTAGAATTAAAGTTAAGTTACTAAATTCCCAAAGTTTTTAGTTAAAGAACAATGTAGTTTTGTTACTTACATACCAAAAAATCCTTTAATTTAAAATTTGACTTGAGCCAAAATTATTCAAATTTAATATTACTTATGATCATCAGTCCAAGTTAGAGTTGAAAGTACCTGAGCTTAACATATGTCTCAAGGGCATAAGCTACAAAATTTTTTTTATTTAAAGAATAGAAATCGGAAATGAACTTCCCGACCTCCTTTTCTTTTACTAACACATTTAGAACTAGAAGCGATTGTTGCCCCCGTTTCGGCCGCAAATCATTACACCACTTCTAGGTAAGGTATCAAATGATCTGGAAACATCGACTAAAAAACCTGGGTACGTTTGAAAATTCTAATTTTCATTTAAAAATACGTAGAAAGTTCAAATTTAGTGTTCAAATTGACAATAAATTGAGCGTCCCGACACAAAGAATTAGGCTACTATATATATTATATATTAAAGCTCTCCGATCTTTAAACAATTAAAAGTTTGATCGTTATTACCATTCTAATATAGTTTCTGTTTTTAACTTTTGGCTAACAGATGAAAGAATAACGAAAGACCGTAATTCAGACAATGACACAGACTCGGATCGGTCACTATCAGGGTCAATGTCAGCGTCTAAAACTCGAGACCGGAGTTTAGTACAAAGTACAAAACCTAATAAACGAAAGAACTTCAAGCCTCGTTGTGCAACTATTTTTAATAACAATAATGGTGATGATGACAGTGCGGATACAAAGCCTATCACTCCTATAGACTTAAGTGCTCGTCGCAATACAGACTCTACGGCAATCATTAAAGATACAGCTCCTTTTCAGAATCTGATCAACATCTATGATCCGTCGGATGAAAATATAGCTCGATTTTCAGGTAAGTCTAAATTAAACCTAGAGTCATATTCTTAATATAAGGAGAACAAATAATATTTCTTCATAATAACCATTTCGAATTCAATATGGTGAATATTCATCACTTTTATTAAAAAACTATAATGATTTGTCTAAAGTTCCTACCATTTTTTGGTGTTCAGAACTCACTATGCCTTAAAAAGTGACTAAGTTTTATCATGTTTATGGCACAAAGATACTTTCTAAACTTTGCCAAAACTTTTGTTAATATGATAAGAAAAGAGATAACTTCTGATAAAAATTAAGGTCTACTTTAGGCATATTTAGAGTTAAAAGTGCCAATTGGGTACTTCTCAAACCCTGTTCTTATAGGGATATTGTAGGCGCAACACTGGCCGTAGTTTCAAAGTTTTGAAAAAAGCAAAGGCGAGTTAAAATTTCAAGATTCTTATGGAACATATATATACCAGACATGAAGCACAATTAAGAAATTTATGAAATCATTAACAAGTGCCGGTAACCGTTAAAAATCGTCCGTTTTTTGTAAATTGTTTGAAAACGATGGGAAAAAGGATGAAAAACGACCCGGCAACTTCAGACATTTAATAATGAGTATCTAGTGCCGTGGCACGATCACAATAAAACCCTTCAGATTTTTTTACGGAAAAAAACGGGCAAAAAATCGTGTAGAATAAAAAAGAGTCTGGAAATTATCCCAAATTACCGCAAATAGAGTTCGACGTTTAGTAACCCTATAAGCATTGTGTGTGCGATGAAAAAGTATAGCGCGAACAGGTAAAACGGGGTTGCTGTGCAGGCTTGAAGAGAGTCAATAAATTACAGAAATTTTCCCGAAAAGTTGCCGGTGATCGATGATAATCGATATATGTGTTTTGATAAAGAGATTAAGTGCGTAAAGAGAATCGATCGAATTCGAGACAATTAAAAGGGGCGCCCGTGAAAATCGAGGGTCAAAAGCGCCTTTTGTGCTCAAACGAGCGAAAATGTATCATCGACGTCTATTCTTCTAAACCTTCTCATTTTCTTTCCCATATAATCACTGCTTCTTAAATTTACTCGTTTTAGACGAATTTACTAAACGTTTACACAGTTCAACTAACTACGTTTCTAGTTATAGTATGTAACTTTTTTAATTTTTAGTCACTTCTAATAGGCGTTTACTAAATACTTTTTTTAATTAACTAAATATTCACTTAAGTTCACTAAACATTGGTAAAAGTTTCCTAAATTTTACACAAATTTACTAAATTCTTACTTAGGTTTCTCAAGTACTTCCATATTTCTTAAACTTTTAGTAAAATTAATAACGTTTCATTTTAAATAAGTAAATGATTATCAAAAATACTAAATATTTACACGATTTAACTTAGTACTTTTCTAACAACAACTTACTAAACTTCTATATAAGATTTTAGTAAAATTCAATTAACCTTTATGTAGTTTTACTAAAAACTTTTTTAATTTTTCTAAACATTTAAGTTAATTTATTGAACATTAAAAAATATTGAAAATTTTTCACTGTTCTAATTAAAATTCCATTAGTGTGTTTTTCACACTAAATATTGTGATTAAGTGTAATTAGCTATAATTAATGGTGTTTGCCCAGTGATATTATTGTAAAGCTTCACACTTGTTAAACTTATTGCCTCGAAATCGCTGTGATATCACATTAGGACTAAGCAGTTAACAAGGAAATATTGTATGTAAAATTTAGAAAGAATTTAATCTGTGGCTTAGGAGAAGAGTAATATGTACCTTTATAGACAGGCATGTAAAGACACAAATATATCGGATTATATTTAATCCAAATTTAAGCTTCTTACGAATTACTACATTAGATTAATGATAAATTTCAAAAGTTATAACTTGAAAAATCACTAGACTTCCTTCTGTGTGATACTCAACGACATAAAAGTGGTACGAGTTTCCTACAGTCTAAGTAGTCTAAAAGCCATATATCTGTGTTCCAGATAATCTATTTATCGAATAAATAAATAAATAAAGTAAGAGCTTAATTAAGTATTAAGCTTCCTCTTTAAGCTTATGAGCTCCTACACCATATTTTTTGTTTAAATTATGTCTAAAATGATACTTAAGGAATATATTAATTTCGAAAATAATATATATAAAAGTCTAATTCTTTGTATCAGAACGCTCAATTTATTGTCATTTTTGAACACTAAATTTGAACTTTTATCGAATATTGAATTTGAAATTTTTATAATATAACAGCCTAATTCGTTCTTTGTGCCGTAATGCTCAATTTATAGTCAATTTGAACACTAAATTTGAATTTTATTGAATACTAAATTAGAACTTGTTTCCAAACTATTTGATATTTAACTGAAAGTGGTGTAGTGGGTTGCGGCCGAAACGGGCATAACGAACGCTTCTAGTATTAAATTAATTTTACTAAAGTTATTTATTAAAGTAAAGCACAACTTAATTTAAATTGGTTTAAAATTACTCTGAAAATGATCTTAAATTAGTTTAAAACAAATCAAAATAGATCAAAAAAGCCTTTAGAGTCGTTTTAAGGTCTAAAGTCGTCTAAAACTTTTAAAAATTTCTGTCATTACCTTCATAGTTAGATAAAAAAATATATTTTCTTGACATATTTTTGATATCTTCTTGACTCATTTTGACACCTTTTTGATATTTTTCTGATACTTTTGATACTTTTCTGATAGTTTTTGGATACTTTTTTTGACACCTTTTTGACATATTCTTAATTTCTAAAACTTTTTAATATTAAATAAACTATAAAGAAATTAGTAACAACTTTTTAAGTTTTCTATTGAATTAAGGTTACTAAATTTTACTTTTTTTAAAAAAAAGGTTATTAAGACTGCGTGAATTCTTAAGACAAATCAAAGCTTCTTTATGTTTTTTTAAACATGTTTTTAAGAACAGCTTGCAGCGTAATATAATTTTGCTCATACTTTTTGGTTTCTTAACCCCATCTGTAACTTTAATCGGGCTGAATTTATTTAATCTTTAATCATGTGCATAAGTTTGTAGTAATTTGTTTTATTTTTAAGTTTTTAGTTATTTGTTATAACAGGAGTAAGGTTTACACATATACATATTTATGAAACGTACTTTACTGATCTTTTAGTATCAAAATTGTTCTTATTACGCATGTGTTGAAATTTTATACGTTGATATGCTTTATTTTTTGGAAAGAAAACTAATAAAAGGTAATTACTAAAAACATACATATGAGAAGGTGAGGAGTAAATACTGAAAAAAATTACGGCTTTGAAAGACTTGATTTCAGGGGTGCATAACAAAAAGATTAAGACTTCGTCAAGAACTTTATAGGTATGTTAGGGTTACGCCGAGCCGTATGCTACAATTATCTATCAATTGATCAACAGATTGATCGATCGACCCTTGTGCACGGATCGGTAATGCGATCCTGAGAGCCGGGCACAGAACCGTTGCACCGGTTTTCGCGATCGGCAGAAAAGCTTGTGTTGTTTCGCAGCGCATCCTTCGGGAGCCGTTTTGATTTATTACTGTTGCGACAATACGCACGAAAAGAGCTGTCATCGCGTAATTTTTCCTAGGTTTTTGTCAGGGATAAAAAAGTGAACCGACTCAGCGGGTGTAATTTTTTTAGAGAGAAAAAAAGTTAAAAAAGTTGAAAAACTGAAAAAATGACTATCTACTTTGCCTTCTTGATACGTATATATTTATTTGGAAAATTCGAAAGGGGAATCTCTTGAATATTTCATAATTAGAAATTTCAACAGATGTTTTGAGCTTAGACTCATCATTTGTTCTCCTCCTTCGTGTAGCAAAAAGTACTGCTTTATTTTCATATTGTTATAGTTATTTTAACAAAATTACACAGATATATGTCATTGGACATATTTAAGTTGATCTAACAAGCTTGCCTTAAGTAGAGCTATGACTTACGGCATAAGTTGCTGTTATGTCATAAAAATTAAGTGATATCACATTGTAAGTTCATAGTGATCTCACAAAAGTGTCTACTTATCGAATCACAGCGATCACACTGCGAGATCACGTTGAGAAAAAATCATGTTTTCACATGTGTATGCCCACAGTGATATCACTGTTAGGTATTTTGGTTTACAGAGGAAAATATTTTATATTGACAAAAGTCATAAGTTAACAAAAGTTATTAGTAAAATTACTCGATCTTATAGAAACCTTTGTTAAAAAGTTTAAATTTTAGTCACTTTTAACCCTTTTTTCCAGTAAAACTGTTCACTACTTACGCAAGTAAGAAGTCAGGTTTACCAATAATTTTATTAAAAATTAAAAAATATATTAAGGCTATTCAAATTAGAAATTGGTGATATTCTAACTAATTTTTTTTTTTACTGGAGACCTACATATTGCCTTTTTTCATGAACTGCGCGTTTTATTACATTATTGCTTCCACAATTTTCAACTATTAAATCGAAAAGCGCACGAGCATTAGTGACTTTTTAATATGTGGTAAAAGCTAAAATTTTTAAATTCTTGTTTTTTTTATGTTCAAAATGACCGTTATTTTAACATTAAAAATTGTGACAATGAAGAAAACATAACACAAAAATTGTCTAAATCATTTCTTTTTACGAGTGTCTAAAATAAAATTAAAAATTGAAAACTAAAAAACGATTTAAAAAAACCGTTACCAACCGTTTATAATATACGTCAATTTAGCGTGTGTGCTTTTCGAAGTAGAAGTAAATATGCGCAAAAATAAAAAATAGGTCCATGTAGAGTTACTGATATCCTTATCAATACAGATGACAAAATAGAAAAAATATGTCAGTTAACACTTTAAGCGCCACTTCAGTGAACGATGACTGACATCAACCTTTCCGTTCAGGCCACGTCAGCCACTAGTGACTAACAGTACAGCATTTTGTACTATGATACCTGCGCGGCCTGAATGGAAAATCGTTAAAAAACTGCGTGGCGTTTAAAGTGTTAATATATTGCTATTTTGTGTTTTAACTGAGCACTCATTACAAGTTTAGGTTTTATTTACGCATGCTACTAACTTGTACCACGAATATATTATCCGATGACGTTTTTTGTGACGTTGAAAATTTGGGAATTTAAATTAACTGTAATTTTGTGCAAAAATGTTTGAGTGCAGCGAAAATAACGAAAATTGTAACAAGTCTTTCTCTTCTTAAATGAATTTTTTGTATGTTTAAAGAACTATTAAAATTTCACTTACTTTACATGATTGCTAATGAATAACAAATATTAAATTTAACAGTTACAGTTACTAAATTGAAATACGCAACAGGTTTTAATGTTCAAAATCTAAATATGCCGATTCAAAGTAACATAATTTTAGGAATTTAAATGTTTACTTTTTTTAATACAGATACTGTTTAACTTATTTTAAAAGTATTATTCAGCTCTCTCTTCCCGTATAGCACAAATGGTATATTAAACGATCTATAGACAATCTAAATTTACATTATTTTAGATTTTTAATAGATGATACTATTATACGTTTAATATTTGCAATTTTAACAAAAAATTTATACGGTGGAAATTTTAAAGTATTTATACGTTTTATATACGTATATTAGATAAATGTTTTATACGTAGAGCTCAAGTGAAATTTAGACTGTATTCCATGATTGTTTTTATACATCTAATAGTACAGTGTGTTATACACCAATTATACGTTTTTTATACGTTTATTAGATGAACATTTATTCTGTATAGGAAAAAAATCAACTAACAATTGTATATAAAAAATACCCGTGTAAATTATTGTTGAGAATTATTGTATATTACGCGTTTAAAACACCGTCTAATACATGTCAAAAATCGTCTCGAAATTCTATAATTTTTATTAAGAAAATTAACCTTTATTACACGACTATTTTTAAAAAATTGGTTTAAAAAACGTATAATAAACGTATAATATACAGTTGGTGCTATAAGGGTTATTTTTCAAGTTAACTTATTTCAGATCCTATTTACAAACTACTAAACTATGTAAAATTAGCAAGCTTTTAAAATTCAAACAAAGCTTATGTAAGCACAATGAAAAAAAAATCTCTTAAGAATAAAGACAACAAAACTTTTCTATTAAAAATTAAAAAGAAATATATTCAAAACAACGATAATTTAACGGATTTTGATCAAAATTAATAGAATTTTTCGTAAATTAAAAAAATGCATTGCTTGATTTTAAGAGATTTCTTTTCTCACTACAAGTTTTAATTGAATATGTTTGACTAAATTTTAAAAATTACTAACAGTTTTAAATTTAACAGAAAATAACGAATACCAACATTAAAAAAATAAAATTACGTAAAGGTTAAAATTTAGAATTTTTAATTAATTTTTTCTTAGAGTCTTTTTTTAAAAATATTTCAATATTGAAGATACTAGTAGCAATTTATCAAGACAGTTTCAATATATTTTTCAATTCTTTCTTTTTTATTCAATTCAGTTGTACCAACTTTTTCATTTTATAATTATAATAATATCACCACCATTTTACAAAGTTAAAAATAAACGGAATAATGCTACAATATTAATAAAGAAGATTATATTTAGTAATAGTTTGTTAAGTTAATGAAAACATTCCATAAATAGAAAGAAATTAATTCACTGGGTAAATTTTTATGAGCTTTTTCTTCAGGGGTGTTTTTGCGGTTGTACAACACCGATAGACGCATACACAGACGACTGCAAACTGAGAGTTTCCCCATATAAAGTGTATAAAATCCGAAAACTTTTTTACTGAATAGTGGATTTGAAAAATAATAATTTGTATAAAGTAATTTTTTATTTGTTAGAAAAAAATTAAAAAATTAAAATTAGATTTCGAATTTTTTACTAAAGAATTTGCAAAATGTTCATCTTTTTAAATAATGAAGTAATCTCAAGGCACATGTCTATAACATATTTTAACATTTACTTTTATGCCCCTTTGTAATATAACTTATGGTATTTCACACTAAATTTACACACATATAACTTGAATACGCTAACCGTGTCTTTAGTTATGTAAATTATTGTTTTTAGGGGCTACAGAAAGCCTTTCGTAACATATGAAGCGGAAACGTGTATTGTTATAATTGTTAAGAGCTTTTTTATACTGTAACAATTCCAAAATTTTACTTATTTTAGTTCAAATAATAAAAAAAAGTTTCAAAATGAGTGCTCTTTAGAAATATTGGTAATTGAGACAAATGAATATAATTAAAGTCAATAAAAGATGGCTTAAGGGGACACAGAGCTCACGTAGTAGAGAAGAGAAAAACAATTCAATTAATGTTTGATGTTTGCCATAAGAAATCGAATAAGTCTATTGTAATCTATACTTTCTCTGTGTGATAATTCAAGCAGAGTGATTGCTTAAAGAGTGGTTTTGTACATATATAAAATATGGGAAAATTCTTAAAAATAACAAATTTTGTAGCTTCTTGAACACAAATATAAAAATATTTAATAAATTTGTAGTCAACAAATTTCACAATGAACATTTTAATACAGAGATCTAAAACAATCTCAGTTCGCTGGGAAATAACTGAACGGTAGCAATTATGTAACTGTTCAATAGACCAGGTGTGGTCAAACTTTTGTTTCTTACAGGCGACTTAATCTGTAAAATATATTTTGCGGGCCACCATGAACATATTATGAACTATTATTAGTTTAAAAGTTCTTTTATTGGCCGGCATATTTCCGTTCTAAACACTAAGGTCTATTTGAGGGTCGTGGTTAAAATTGTTGTTAAATTTTCGGATATACCTACATTTTAAAACAAAATTTAAGTAAAAAGATTTTTTAACTTTGCAGGCTACTTTTCAGACAATGTGCTTTAACTCGGATGTAATAAAGTTTTATAACAGTTTTATAAGATTTATATAAGGCTGATTTTGAATAGCTCAATTCAGTGTAACCAACCACAAACAATCGTGACTGTGGTTTTCCATGGACGTATAAAACATGGACTGATCATTGCATAGAAAAACGTGTAGAAAAAAAAATTTCGGAGCGGGTCGTCCTGCGCTGTTTCACGGCAGTAGTATTGAAATAACGGTGGCTTTTTTCTCGACCGTTAAAAACGACATTCAGTGTATGATTTCTTTAAAGTACTTATATTAAATAAATGCTTGTAAAATAATTAATTTGGAACCTCATTTCTCGTGAACTTGCAAATTACGCAATTCTACATATTTTAAAATATTCACGTTTAAAATTGATTTAAAAAAACTCCAGTTTTCAAAAATTAAAAAAAAAACTGTTTATGCGCAGTTCAACACGGCCCGAGAATCACTTTCTACACGTTTTCTTATGCAATGATTAGTCCATGTTTTATATGTCTACGATAGATTGTGAAAAAATAATGCCTTGAAGCACAGAGCAAATTATGATCATTCTTCTAAAATATGATTTAGTTATTTCTGAAAGTTGATTATAATTTTTACTATTCTGGTTATTGAGAATGATAATGATCAAAATTTGGTACTGCGCAATATTGTAGCTAATTTTAAGTCGGTGTAACATTTGAGTGAGAACGCATGCGTCAAGGATGAAAAAATTAATAAAACTTTGCTGTAGATAATGTATTACAGCTATTTTTCTATATATTTATTCGGTACTTTAAGTTAATTTTTTTTAAAGAAACGTGTTTTTTGATTATATTTAGGGCTAAGTCAATATAGGCTTAAGTACTTGACTTGAAAATTGCTGGATAAACTGTCAAGATTTTTTAAAATTTTTTCTATAATTTCAAAATCATGGATCAAATAGATTTTTCTTTATGTGTTCTTGAATTATTTAAAACACATTTCCCCATTTTTTAAGAGATTAGAGAGGATATAGAAAATTTTCATTTCCATTTTAAGTGTTTGTGGACCAACACCTAACAGAAAATCATAAAACTGCAAAGGGGTGTTTTTTGTTGCTGACCAATGTAATCAGGTTAATATTAAATTTTTCCACAAAATTTCAAATTCAAATCGTAACGTCACTAAACTTTTCTTCCTTAAAAAGAAAAACTTTAAAATACTATTTAATTTTATTCCGAAAATCTGTGACTCCATTTGGAATGACAGTTTACAATTTTAAAGATTCTGTTATAAACATTATAATCTATTTAAACAAAAGAGCTTTTAAGTAAAATCAGTGATAAGTGAAAAATGAAGCACATATTTGCTCAAAATTTCGAGCCAACATGAACTTGGATCAAAAATTTTTACTAAGGTTCTTTATCGGAATTGTTAAAACTAATAAACCTTTTTTGGGGAGCAATCTGGTTATTTTTGGTTGCAACTTTTTGTATTTTGGCGAATTTTGTTGTAACTATTCGTAAAAACTTTTTTTATCTGTGTTATAAGAGACTAAAAACGTTTCTAACGTTTTTTTTAAAAAAAAATATCGTAAACGACTCACTGCGCTCGTAAGTTATACTTTATTCTGTTTTAACTGCAAAAAAGTAACCTTAAAACCAAAATTTTAGGTATTTTTTAAAAATTGAACAGAATACAGACTATTCTGCTCTGTGTTTCCAAAATTAAAATATTTAAAAAAGAAAATGAAAATTAAACTTGGTCGCAACCATATTTTGGCGAACATTGGTTGCAACTTGAATTGTATCTCGTATTAACCAAAGACGTAACCAGGTTGCTCACCAAAAAAGGTCTAATATGTTTTATCAATGTTTAATTTCAATACTCGTTCTTTATTATGCCACCCACAATTATTTGTTTCTATTCCAAAGACATGTGATCGGTTAAGGGCACTGTTGTCAATATCTGAATGTTGTAATTGGAAACCCTGCACATTTGATGTGAATCTTAATATAACTAACGCAAAAAAACGTTTTAAATTGTCTAACTTGTAAATTGCTTGTACTCTCATAATGAAAATAGTATGGGAAGAACGTGCATTATGTGTATATTTAGCCGTTTTTAAATTGTTCTCGACTAATTTCTTACATGTGAAAGAAGATCGGAAAAATAGTTTTGAGAAATTCGGAACGATAAATTCATTTTTGAAATGAATGGTCTGAAATTAATTAAAAATTAACATTTTTCTCGAAAATTAAAAAAGGCGGTTTTCAACGTGCATCAGAACCAGTTTTTCGATTCGATTCGATTTTGTTTCATAATTTTATCAGAAATAATAATTTTTTTATTTTTGAGGAAAAAATCATAATTTTGTGTTTTGATCAATGATCGTTTTGAATCAAGTTGTTTTTTCCGTATGGGAATAAATCAGAAATCAAATCGATTTTACGCTTGTAATTTTTTAATTTTCTCCAGAGGTAGAGCGGAGCTAGTACTAAATTCAAAGTTTTGATCACTGTACAGTCGCACCGTTGAAAACAGCTTAAATAATTTGCGGTTTAATCTGTCGTAAGTTTCGGGTTTGCGTTCATAACGGGTAGACAAATTCAAATTCATATGTGTATTTTTTTAATTATCGACGAAAAGTGTAAAAAACTTGACTCATACCAACTTCATTTGTGCGGTTCTTTTTGAACTTTTCCCAACGTCGATTTCTAAATGCTGTAAGTTATTGTAACGTACTGAGATTTGATTTTTTGTAATCAAAAATATTAAGCTTTCAAAGAACTAAGAAAATATTTAGAACTTTACAAAAGCCCATATAGCGTTTACATGCCTTTTTAAAAATAGTCATACTTTTAGCATTCAAAAAGTACGAAAAATGAATAGTTTTGAGTTACTCCAAAAGAGTGTCTTTGTCAGTATGCATAGACACTACTTGAATAAATAGTGAATTTAAGCATTCCTTTTAAATGCTAAGTTGTATTCAATTGGAAACCCTTTTTTATATTCTTTTTTCAGTACATTTTAGTGTCTTTTGTCAACTTATTCCATACTAATAAAATTTAATCTGAATACATTTTAAAGAGCAAAAGCTCTTTTATAGCACTCTAAAAGTACTTCTTTTTTACTTACTTCAAAAGATATATTGGTAGAATAAAATATCATCTTTTCGTCACAAAACGGACGCTATTCTTCTATCTTATCCTAATAATTTTTGAATTAGAAAAGGAAAAATTTGGTACCAAATTAACACGAAAACACGAAATCGTGACGAAAGTAAAGCAAAAACTGGGGGCAGTGTTGTAGGGGAAATAAAATTTGCAATGGTTAAAAGAGAGTGTTTTAATTTCAAATAATACTTTTAAAATAGTTTATATTTTTAACTGAAGGTCACAGAACAACGTCTAGCGTACTGCGCAGCTAATATAAAATAAGAGCTCAGGTGGGAAAATATTTTACGTATTGCTGAAATTACGTATACGTTAGCGTGAAGTATGCGCACACCGAAAAAAAAGCATCAATTCCGCAGAGCGCTAAATGCCAAAATGAAAAAAAAAAAGTGTTTTATTTTCTATTTTGAAAAGCGCTAC
>AGDA01077647.1:0-10815 GCA_000281935.1 Mengenilla moldrzyki | reverse complement strand
GACAGAATCTTCCACAATGTTGCCAAGAAATACTCATTTGTTTTACTTAAAATTTCTTCGATTACAATTGCAAAATAAATAAATGTAATAAAAATACTTTTTATCAATTATTTGTTAAACTTTTTTTCCAAGTTTATACAAAAAGAAAAGGATATTTATAAAAAATATTTTTAACGGTAAAGATGTTTTTATATTACCAAACTATTTGAAAACTAATTTCGTAACAATAACTCAATTGAAGCCATGTAAAGTTCCCAAAAAGAGGTTTTTGTTTGAACTCTTTCTACAAAATTGTTTTTCTAAAAGTCCGAAATTACAAAATCTTTTATGACTAGGTTCATGCGTGCTAAAATCTCCCACATTAGTTTTTTTCAAATAGTTCATCTCAAACGCCATTTGTTAAAAGTGACCGTATTTACTTAGAAAATGTCATAAATTCAATAATTCAACGATCATTAAAACTTATCAGTAATATTAACACTTTGAGTCCCGAGCTGCGCAATCGCGCTGTTTACTTTTCATTTTGTAACAACCCAGACGTTTCACGCGTTATGTACAAATGACGAAACGTTAGCAAGCAAAGCAGGCGCTATCGCGCTGTTTGGGTCTTTTCGTACGTATTTGGGAAAGCGTTGTCACACTGCTTGGGGTTTCTCAACAATGTTTTCGTAAAACTGTCTGGAACTCAAACGGTTAAGTACGTTCACTACTTACGATTTTCTTAACAATTTTAAAAGTCTAAAAGTAAATGCGTTTATTACAGCATTACTAACCTACAACAAGCATCCACTTGTAAACAAAAGCAACCATATTACGCTGCTTTGCAACAATAAAAAAAGTTTTGTTCAAACATAACAAACTCTTATCGTGTTAAAATGCAACAGAACAAAGTTCCATCAGTTTTACAAAACAATGTTTTGTAGTGAACGCAGCTTTTTCACTCCTTATGTGACGTCATTTAAACAAAGATACAGAGCTGATATTTCGCTTTGAAGAAGACTTATTTCAGAGAAATGAAAAGCTTCCAAACTTTATAAATTACTAAGTCTCTAATTTAAGACTTTACGTAATGAATTATGTACAGGGTCTCAGCGCCCTTGTGCAATAAGTGTTTTGTCTCAATGAATTATGGCACGCTTTTGCGTATAGTAAAGTTTGAACAAACATTTGATTTTCTAAATGGTCTTTTTATAATACAAATTTTTAGATTTTTTTACAAAGTGGTCTCAAAATACCAGATTTAAGTCGATTTTCTGCAACGAATGCTATCGATGACGATGGTGGGGATGACGACGATGGTGGGGATGATGACGATTGCGCTGGTGATGCAACAGATAGCAGTGATGCGGCTAATGCATTGTTTCGTGGTGAGTTTTGGTTTTTTTATAGAAAATTGTAATGAAGTTACTTACAAACTATTGAAAATTCTTTGTGGTTATTAAGTAGTTATAAATTATAATTATGAATCAGTTTTTATGCTAATAGAAATATCTTGAAGTTTCTATCTTTAACTCGAAAAACTCGAAAAAATCAAAAGATGTGAAAAACTTTTTTTTTAATTTTGGGTAAAAACTTAAGGTATTTTCGTAAATCCAGTTCGGTTAACCTAGCTATGATGACATCAGGTTAAAAGCTACTTTAAGCATAACCAATTAGGTTATAAATTTCGTGGACCAAGCATGCTTACGAACAGGCATTGATTAGCTGCAGTTAACCGGGTTGAATTTATGAAAACACCTTTAGATTAAAGAATACTTTTTAAATTTTTTGGAGTATTTTCCCCACTCACAACTTTGGAGAAGATTATTTTTTGAAAAGAATGATAAACTTTTGAAGCAAACGAATTATCATAGCCCTCGACAGTAAAAATACGACTAAAGTAAGGCTTTATTATCAAAACTATGTTCATTGTGGAGAAAATTAGAATCTGACAAGTGAATATGTTTCTTGTCTGCTATATAGAAGTTATATGATCTTAACGAATTCGATAATTAATTTATAAAAATTGCTACTTTGTTCGGCTGATTTGAATACATTGATAAAAATTAAAACTTGTAACAGATTTGTAGTAATTTTTCATCTTATACGTGTATATATGTGCACCTTGAGCATTCATCAAATGGTCTTTTAATTAATAGAAAAGAGCTAACTGATTGCCAAAACCGATGTAACAATTAACATATGTCTTAGATTGGAAGGTGCGCTGTGTGTTTTGTAATTTAGAGCCGTGTATGCGAAGAAAGGTAAAACGATGAGCGAGTTTTACGAAAATAATCACGTCAATTGATTAATTGAACTAATAAATTTATGGGAAAAAAAATAAAAATTTTTCTTCGGAAAAAAAATTACTTATTATCCATTGGGAGAAAGAAGAAGAATTCTCGTATAACAAAATCTCACGCTAATTTATTATTATTTAAATTTTTTATATTCAATTTTGGTCGGGCAATGAATATATATTAACTGTTTTTTTAAATACATATATGCATATTAAAATATACACACAAGTAGTCTGGAAATCTGGCCGCTTGTTCGGACTTTGTGTCCGTTGCGATGCAACATGAAACGTTTTGCGGACAATTGACAATTGCGAAAGCTAATTAAAAACGATGCAATTATTTTTAAAGTGCATTTTCGGCGACGATGTGTGTAAATAGAGTCGCGTTTTTCGCCAAAAATTTGCCATTTTGCACAATACAGGGATTCAATTTTCCGAGGAAAAATTCGCAAAATTCCGAAAATAACGCAAATTTATTTTTACTGAGCTTTATTAAGGTCTTTCGTTCTTCTTAAAAATAATAATTATTTTTTCGCTCATTTGGCTCGCAAAATTAACGATAAAGTCTCCTCTAATTGGCACTTTCTTCGAATAATTCACATTTCAAAGCGCAAATCGTCATTTGGCAACATTGGACAACCATTAAATTCCACCAAAAATATTACTTTTGGAACGATTAAGACTAACGTGTTCAAAATCTAAAATACTTTTTTCATTTTACAGGTTAAATTTCAAAGAGGGCGCTAAATATGTTTTTTATGTTTAAAAGGGTTTACCTCCACTGTTAAAAAAGTTAAAGAAAAAACATAAAAAAAGTTTTGAAAAACATTTTTTACAGATTCCAAGATACATTATTCTGTTTAGCTTAAAACAATTATATTTTTTAAAATTTGGTACAACAATAACACTGCTGATATGATTTAATAAACGGAATGAAGAGTAAAATATTGTATTTAATATTTTGTACAACAGGACTTTTATCTCCTTCAAGGTAATCTCATATAGAATCCCTAAAGAATTTTAGAAAAAGTTATTTTTACATCGAAAATCATAAAATAACTTGAAAAAGGAACTGTTTTCTGTCTATACGAGTAAAAGTTTTAATACGATAGCTCATAAGTACGTCACGAACTAAAATCAATACAGATTTAAAATAAATCTTTTCGCTAAAATACACGGAATGCATTCAGAAATTCGAATCTGGATCTAACCAATGTAGAAAAACTATACTTTTTGTTTAGATTTCGTTTGAATTATTAGACTTGTGTTCAGTTATTTTTTTGAGTTCACATAAAATTCGTTTTTCTATCTTTTTTCGAGTGTTCTTTTAGAATAATTCACAGAACAGCAAACGTAGAAGTAAAACGATCATTGTTCTCAATAGGAAAAGTTTTTAATCCGCGCCAAAGCTACTAGAGGCACTGCAATTGAAAAGCACAGAACAAATAATTAATTTAATGCACCATATTTTAAATTAAGGATTTTTTATCCTGTGTAAATTGTCGCTATTAACGTCATATTTTATTCACAGAATTGCCATTTTATGATTATATTGCAGCGCTCAGAGTGGCCATGGTGCGTTTTCCAAGAACTAGTTTTTGCGCAAATAATAGGTGTTTTACTTTTATGTCTGCTGTTCTGTGGAATGATTTTTCTGGTCTAAAAAAGAGATAAAAATAGTTTTTCTCTATTTATACATACAGAACAAGTTTTAAAATTCAACTGGTGTAATGTAAGTTTTATACTTTACCAATCACACTACACGGATCCTATACTAGATCAAAATCTCAAACGCACCCATGGATGTGTAATTTTCATGTTATTATTTTATAGCTGTTTTTGAAAATTAACTCTTAGTAGAATAATTATTTCTTCATAGATACTAAAAGTTACTCAACTTCTGTATTTTGTACAAGTTCGAATAAGTTTTCCAAAAGATATTACTAACCCGACATTTCGTAGAGTATATTTTCGAAAATGGCTTACGATAACTACTTTTAAACTTAAAAAAAAAGTAAAATGAATTCAATTTTTTTTAATCATTTTATAAACATATTTTAATAAAATTAAACAAATTACGTTTACGCAATGGCTTATATCAAACTTAAATCTGCCATTTTATGTATGGTAATTTTTAGTGAGCGGTTATAAAGCACACAGCTTTAGTCTAGTTTAAGACCCGTCGCCTGCAATATGTTAAGTTTCTGCTAAGTTCATATATAAATTAGTTTTTCGTAATTTATTCTTGAATATTGTTTAAAAGTTTTCATCTAAATTAAGTCACTTTTTGGTTATTTTTAGACCTTTTTTGTAAAAAAAATGTAATGTTTCCCAAATTTCCACAATGAAATCCTCTTTCAGGAAATTGAAACTTGAACCATTATTGTTACTCCTTTTACACGAAGAAAGCAAAAACGGAATTTTAATAATACTAATATAGTATGAGAATAAAAAACATAAAATTGAAAAAGGTTTGCTATTAATTCGGTAAATAACGAACGAAAATTGTCAGGAAAATAATGGAGCTTTTTTCCAGAAAAAATCTAAACTGATTTTCTTCACAATAAAAGGGTTAAAAAATATTTTTATTTGAAAACATATGTACCTAAATTTTTTAAAAAACCCTTTGATACTTTTTTAACAAAAAAACTAGGGTGTCTGTTGAGATTAAATTTAACTAAAATACCCCTTTTTTAAGAGAAAAATTTGAATTTTTTTTCAGAGGAAAAATTTTAAACTAGGGGATCGGGTAAGTTTTTTCTCTATTTATTATTATTATTAAAAAAAAAATAAAGATTTATAGAGAAAACGATGTTAAATTTTTTAGGGTGAATATTGAATGTAGACCGCTTTTTTAAAGGGTTAACTTTGTTATTTTGCACGTGTTCCGTTTTCGGCTCAACGTTTTATTTTCTTTAAGAAAACTGTGGGAAAATTCCTATTTCAATATTTATTTTGATTTTTTAATGTTAATTTAATTTTTTTAACTTCAAGACTTCTACTTTTCTTACAACCTAACTGTCGTGCAGGTTGCATTTTTAGCATTTTTTGCTAAAAAAATGTCCAGTTTTTCTTAATTATAATTAAAAATTAATGTAATAAAATAAAAAAATTAAAAAAAACTTATTTTTAAAAATAATTTTTATAAATTTAAAAAAATTATTATTTTAAAACTTGCTTGACCTTATTACTTTTAAACCCTTAATTGTATAACGAATTTAATGTTACAGAAATCATGTGGCTATTATATAACAAAACTAATGTTGAAATTGCATTAGGGTTACATTGGATGCATTCGAAATCTATCCAAGTGCCTAGTAAGTTTCTAGCCCGAAAATTAGATTATAATTATATTCATGTTTGCTTGTTTTAATAAATTATGTTTATTTAATTTTTATACATGAAATTTTCTTTCAATTTTTTCTTGGAATTTTAAAATTAAATAGAACTATATACTATATGCTTTAAAATACAACTACCAAACTCAAAGTATGTATCATTACTGCAAAATTGGCCCGGAATTACAATATTACTGCTTTATTCTTAATCCACTACTGTATGTTACCATAATATTATTCTAAAGTTACTTTTATATAAACACTATATTTGTTACATGATTTATATTATTCCCTGTCAAGCAAGATCCTCACAGTGTTATCACTATGATCCCACACTGTGATCCTCACAACTGTGAATTATCAAAATAATATTACAATGATATCACAGTGATATCATTGGGATCTCACACTGTGAATTATCACAGTAATATTACAGTGATATTACTGTGAGGTGTTTTTAAATACTCACTATGATAATTTAGTGATCCTAACTGTGATACTACAGTAAGATTTATTATGATCGACACAGTTGTGAGTTATGGCAATGATATCACTGTTACATCACTATGATATCGCCTTGAGTTTAGATACAAGTTTCCTCACACCACAATGTTATGAATGTTGCGAATTACTCAAATGTATTCAAATTGAGGAATTCAAGGACACAAATATTTTCTGATCCAAGCCTTGAGATAAATAACTATGAGTTTAACCACACACCACAACCTCACAGTGATATTAGTTTCACTTTATCCTCACATTTGGTTGACAGAGTTGTAACATTACTGGTCAGGTGAACGATCATTTGCATATAATTACATTTTAAAAATACTTGAATGTTTTTTATGGTTTTCACTCCATTTATCAAAGACTTCTAACTATACGATGTTTTATGACATCATAGTAGCTTACAGATATTATACTTCGCGATGTTGTAACGATGTAAAGAACGAACAGTGGAAGAGTAATTTATCTGTAGTATGAAAAAAAATTATTATTATATAACAAAGCTAATATTACAGCTTTTTGAATGTAATAAGGACAAAATATGTCAATGAAATATGTAACTGTTACATCACAGTAGCGTGGCTGTTATATAAGTGTAACGTATTTTATATAATTTATATTATCAATTGGGACGTTTTTAATAGCAAACATTTAAAAATTTGTATAAAATTTTAAAATATTTGTTTTTAATTTCTTTCGAGTCAAAAATAAAAGAAAATTTTTTATACAATAAATGTAAAAAGTTTAACAATTTTAAGGTTATAAAAATTTTATAAATATTATCATCTTAAATAATAGAAACGCGATTTTTCAAATTTAATAAATAATTTGAAAAAATTCAGTGGTTAAAAATTATTATTACCTATCGCGATAATTTATATTTTCTTATAAAGAATGGGAAAACTACTCAAATTATTTGTTTGTCAAAAGTTGTTATTCCATTAGTTTTAAAATATAAATAAAGAAATATATATAAAAACTAAAACATGTTTTAAAACGTTTCAAACATATTTAAAACATGTTTTTTAATCGTTTTAAAAAAATTATTTGAAATTTTGTAAACATTTCTTTATAAATATTTAAAAAACAAATTATCTAAATTTGAAATATATATTTATTTCAGTTAGTTAAAAATATATTAAAAAGCTAATTTTATAAATTAGCATATATTTACACTAAGGGTAATCTTTAGATTAATGAATTTGAAAGCATAAAAAATTTTATTTTGATTTACCAGACATTTTTATTTTATAAAAACTTTGTACGAGAAAATCAAAAATCAATCTGTTTTTATTTTTTTTAAAAAAATAGCATTTTCGTTAAATAGTCAACATGATATCCTGGCAAAATCGTTGACGTTACAAACTCATAAACAGCGACAGCAACAGTCACAATCACAGCACAGTCAACAAATCAGTGTTGATTATTCAAAATATGTGCGACATTACAATGCAGCAAATGAGTGCGATAACCGTTATTGTAAAGAGCTTAATTATCGGTTGGTTATTTTTTAATTTTGCTCGAAAGTAGAAAGTTTATTTACATAAGTATAAGGGATACGAAAAAATTATGTTAAAAAAGTACACAAATCACATAAACGTTGTGGCGCTTATGTTGCAGTAGTATTGCAATAATGTCAAGATGATGTCACAGTTATATCATAGAGATATCGCAGTGATATCACAGAGATATCGCAGTGATATCACAGAGATATCGCAGTGATATCACAGAGATATCGCAGTGATATCACAGAGATATCGCAGCGATATCACAGTGACTTTACAGTGGCATCGCAGCGAGGTCGCAGTGATGATGCTGCAACAATGCTGCGATGATTTCAGTACGATATCGGATAAATGTCTCAGTAATATTGTAGAAAAGTTTTGGTGACTTTACTTTATTCCCATTGTTTTCACTTAGTCATTCAAAACCACGACCATATATCAAGTAGGTCGCATATTGGCTGGGTACCCTTGGTTGAACAATCGTTCTAGTTATCCCAATATTTTACAAATTACATTTCTAATTGTTTTTAATTTTAAAATGCATTTAAATAGGGAACACTTTCACTGTTTAGACTGCTACCTTAAAGTGTTCATCAAAAAAGAAGAAATGATTCGTCATTTTAAGTGGCACAAAAAAAGAGAGGAGTCTCTACAGCACGGTTTTATGCGATACAGCCCCATGGATGACTGCACTGACAAATATAAGGACTGTACGCATAATCGTAAACAGACCCACTACCATTGCGTGTGGTCGAATTGTGATAAAGTTTACATATCCACCTCTGATGTGCAAATGCATGCTAACTACCATCGCAAAGACTCAGCAATAATTCAAGAAGGATTTCAGCGTCTGCGAGCAACTGAAGAATGCCAGACAGAATACTGCATGTTCTATGGACAGAAAACTACTCATTTCCATTGTAGGCGTGGCAATTGCACATACACGTTCAAAAATAAAGCTGATATGGGTATTTCATTTTAAAACTTAGCGTAATTTTAATGATTTTATTATAGAGAAACATAAAACGTTTCATATTAAGGACGAACAATTGGCGAAAGATGGTTTCAAAAAGTTTCTAAAAAACGAAGCATGCCATTATGATGGGTGTCGCTTTTCAAAAATTTGTAACCATATTCATTGCACAAGAGTGAGATGCAACTATGTATTGCATAGTAGTGGGCAGCTTTTTGCGCACAAGCGAAAACATGAGAAAAGAAGAGTGGCAAAGTTAGCACGTCGTCTCCAGGAGGCGTATACAATGTTACAGGTGCTGGAAAAGCAACCGAATAGGGATGCCACCTTATGTGCGGCTTTGAGAAAAGCATTGTCTGAAGTTAGTACTAATGGACTTGTTGCAAGAGTGGGAGATAATTGTGCTGAATCAATGTCTGGATCTGGCCATGATTCTAGTGATGGATTAGGCTCAGCTGCTGATGATACGGACTCATCGGCAACAATGGGCTTAGATAGTTCTCAGGTGGATTCTACTACTGCATTGGAATATTTGACAGCTTTTTTAGCCAAAAATGATCTGGATGAGAACGGTCGATTTAAGGGTGTTAACGGTAGCATGGACCAATCAGGATCTCAAATTTGGCAAAAATATTGTCGGTTTTGTGAAGACAGTGATTGTGTCATGGTTGAAGATGTGCCTTCAGACAGTAGTCATTTTCATTGCTTATTAGATGGGTGCAAAATGAGTTTCGGGTAAGCTAATTTTTCGTAAATTCTTTAGATTAAAAATAAGATCTCGTTTTCGAGAAATTTTTTGTTTCGCGTTTTGTCTTGTTTTGAAATCAAAACATGAAAATTATCTCCGTCTCACTTTAAGCAACAGAATTGAGACTTTAACTCCTTTAATGGAATATTAAAAATGTTCAGGTTGCGTTTATAAATTAACACGTTCGTGTAAACTTTTGACTGTTCATAAATTTACACCAATATAGCTAATAACGCTAATATTATGCACCATACATCAGCAGAATATTTTTAACCATTTTGTACGGGAACTCTGTCCGTCATGATACCTTCGCTGAACGAGATGCCGGGCCGAATATGTGCCTATAAAAAACTCATTTCCTAGGTGTTAAATAAGAACTGTGCCAAATATTAGGTCTACCGGAAAGTTCTGTCCGTTTTTGGAATAAAACAAAATACAAATTTTTTCTTACCGTCAATTAATTTTATTGAATAATATAATTGCCATTATTATTAATGGTCTCTTGAGAAAAAAGGATCTTGCTCCAATATTGCCTTAACAACATCGTCGTCGGTCAAAGATGGTCGCCCAGAACGTGGCTTATCAAAAAGGTCGAAATCACCTGTTTCAAAATTTTCGTAACATCTTCTGCATGTCCTATCAGAAACTGTATCTTCACCAAACACTTTCAACAAATTTCTACATGTTTCTGTAACATTTCTTCCTTGTTAAAATTCGTATAAAATACAGTGGCGTAAATGAACTTTATCAGTCGCCATGGGTATACTATCGCTTCACACTTAAGATAAAGTGACCACACCTTCACTGAGAAAAAGCGGGACAAATAGAACAAAATGAAAATTACAATTTAGTTATATGTATATTTCATTATATAATTTCATAAGCGCCTAATTTTTATTATACAAATTTTTTACGCGATTTTTTACACGAGTTTGATTAGTACTGTGTCCTAAAAGTCTTTTTATAAAAGTTTTTTTTTCATGTTGGAATAAATTTGTAGATATTTTATATATTATTTTAATGTTGCGAAACACTTTTATATTTTTTTTATATGTTTGTAATATGTTTGTAAACGTTTATTCTTTTTAAATTTTTATTCCCAACCCTTAATTTTTATTCTTTTGAGTTTTAGGCGTCTTCTATAATTGGTAGACATAAACCACTTAGCAAAAACCCTTTAAATTCCATTCTTTTGTCTACAGTCAAACGATATTTATTAAAATCAGTGCAGATTTTTATAGAAAAAAAAAATGGATTTTCTGACTAAATTTAACTTTTCAACCCTCTACCTATTGATTTAAAGTCAAATAGAACATAACAAAATTAGTAGCAAGTTTAAACAAAAAGAGAAAAAATTCAAATTTTTACGTTTCAACTCATAATTTTTTAAAACTCACTCACTTGTCCAAAATTAAGTGGAAACTGTTGTAATCAGTACCAATTTTAAGGAAAATTTTAAAATTTCA
>AGDA01077616.1:0-13141 GCA_000281935.1 Mengenilla moldrzyki | reverse complement strand
ATTAATGTTGCTTTTGATCAAAAGCGCCTGCTTTTACAATTTTTTAATTTCAAATTTTGGCGTGTATTTTTAAACTGAAAATAAATAATAGATTTATTAAAAAACATTGAATTCGTTAAATAACGGAAAATTAAAAAAAACGGTTACTCGTACGCGCTCGAAGAAAAGCAATACTCATGTTAGTGACAAAATTTCATATTCGGTGAGCAATCCATTTACGAAAAACGTTACTTGACTTCTGTGTAAAACCACTTTTTTGTAATAGAACTTTAAAAAACCACCCTCACTTTCTTTAACCTAGAATAATACTCTTAAGCGTTTTAAACAAATTCCAAACAAAAAAAAATACTATTTAAGTATTTTTGTCCTTAAATTAAGCAGTCATTTTTGTGAGTGTAAGAAAAAAAAATTTGAAAACATTAAAATGAAATTTAATATCGTGTTTTCTTTTCAAAATTATACTGGACTATTAGGTTCACAGACCATATGCTAATAAAAATTTACCGGCTTTGTGTTATATACAGAAAGGCGTTCACTAGAATCAGAACCGCAACTAGAACTTTCGCTCAGGTCATTGGACAGTTTTCTTTGTCCATGCGGGCTGGGTGGAGGAGGCAAACGTCTCTTACACACTTGTGACTGGATATGTTCACAAACACGTCTGAATCTACGTATGTTTCCAGAAAGTAACGTGAATGTAATTGCGTATAGGTTTTCAGCAGCATCATTATCCTGCTTTAGAATAGTCGTGATGTCAACTTGGAATCGAATCTGTCTTTGGAACATCGCTGTGCCCGTTGTACCACGTTTATACTCTACTCGAAATGACATTGGACTAAGCATTGAATGACTCAGTTCAGCAATCTAGAAAATTTTTCTTATGAAACCAATTTTAAATCGTGAAATCAGTTAAAAATAACGACTCTGAACAGTTACTATATTGGAAACATCTGCAAGTAAAAAGTAGCTCGCTATACTACAACTCTCTATGTCATTGTCGCGAGCTTTGAGATATTACGAAACCCGTATACAAATTGAAGTTCAAGGTTTTCTAGGACCTTGTGTGCCAAAACACGTATTATAACATATGAAAAAATCATGAAAACTCATGTTATAAATATGTTATAACACGTACCGTGATCGTTAAATCACGTTTAATGTCACCCATATATCATATGTTTACCATACGTTATAACATGTGGATTGAACATATGATGTAGCATGTTTTTTATACATTATATACTTATTAGCTATATATGAGTAAAAGATGTAATTTATACATGTTCGATATGTTATTATACACATTTTTCGACACATGGAATTTATATATTTCATTAATTACCTTATATTTCTATTAAAACATTATTTGAGAAAATTGCTTATAATATATTGACTCTAATTTGAAAAAGTGAATCATTTTGCACTATTCCTGATTTTATTGCCCAAAACTATTGCCCAAAATATCTCAGGATATTGAAGGGGGCTCATTTTAACTAAGTATTTGAATCATTTCAAAATGTAAACTTTCTTATGGTGAGAACGTAATTTTTAAATTAAATATGTATAATTACGGTTAATTTGATGTTAATTTTTTTTCTTTAATAAATTTGTATTTTACATTTGTAAAGCTATTTATATCTAAAACCATATTTTATTCGTGATTAAATCATGCTTTATGAAATATGTAAAATAAATACCATTCAATACGTTGAATAGACGTCTATTAATATATACAAAATTCAGAATTTTTTTTCATTCTCAAAACACGAGCTATAATATACATAAAATTCATGAAGTTTCAACTAGTTTTTAAGACATGAGATCATCATATATTATGACACATTGCAAAAAAATATAACATGAAAAAATATATGTATTGGCACACAAGGGGGTTCTTGTATAGTTAACTAAAACTTACGGAAAGAAAGGCATGTATCAAATCGGCCTTAACTATAGCCAAAGGCTTCCCCTTCACCAAAACGGTAAAATTTTCGTCTTTTTCAGTGGCCATTAGGCTACCAAACCACGATTTTTTCGTTAATTCTGGAGACGATTCCGGTGTTAAATGGACTTCTTCATTTGAAACTGTAAAATTGCAAGCAAACATTATTCGAAAAAAACAAAACATAAACTACTAAGCTCAGTATTGATAACAGTTTTGAAAAAATAAGTTTTGTAATTAATATACATACTTCTAATTGTGCTCGATTTAAATATTTTTAGCAAAATATTAGTGAAAAAAACAATAAAAATAATTTAGTTATTTACAAGGAAGGTTTTTCAACTGTCAAAAGTCGATTTTTTTCCAAAGTGTCATCATTTAATGAGACATGTCCATAAATAAAAAACGTAACCTTTATTTTGTGCCACTATTACACTAGGCGTCCGTTAGAGGTCATGAAAGTGGACTATAGCGAAACATAATTTTAATATCTTACAAATGGTTGATTTTAGAACAAAATGACCTCTATAACAAATATGCCACTGCAAGGAGTTTAATTTTCTGCAAGTAAAGACTTAATTTTTTGTGTCAAGTTTTAAAAAAACCTTGTTTGGTCGAATTCCGCTGAAAATGATTTGTCCAGTCATGAAAGATTTATTTTGTACTTTATTGTTTTTTTTGTTTTTTTGAAATTTAAAAGATTGTGAACACTGATTTCTTTTGACTACGTTTATGTGAATAATAAATGTTTGAAATTATCCAAACAAACTTTATTTTATCCAGTTTTTCATGAATATTTTTTAATTATTGTTCCAATATGACTGAAATATGACTGTTTATGATAGTCATTAGTCAAAAGGCATAATATATAGCCAACAGTTTTTTACGAGTACAGTGTTGCCAGTTTTTTGAAAAATATTGTTTACATTTTTTTCACTATATCTTACATTAATAAAAAGATTTTTAAGAAAAACCCTATTTTTTAATATTGACGTGTCATCTACAATAATCTTACACAATTTCATTGATTTCTAACAAAAAGTTTTATGACATTTTTTAAGGATTAATGATTTTTGTCACTGTTATACACACACAAAGAACATACGTTTCTAAATTGTGTTCAATGTGATGTTATTTAGTGTACAACAATTTTATAGTAAGAATGTGATTATTTTCTAAATAAAAAGAGCAAAAAAATTAATAGATATTTTCACAGTTGGAATATTTATTTAAATCAAACAGAAAACGGTTATTACATTTTAAGATTTTTTTAAAAAATATAGAGAAAATTTTAATTTCCATTTTAAGTATTTGCTGACCAATGTTTAGCAGAAAATCATTAAACTGCAAAGAGGTATTTTTCGTTGTCGACTAGTGTTATCAAAGAAAATGGAAAAGTTGTCCCTATTTCTTTAAAACCGGGCAAACCAAAACTATAAGATACGTCTTTTTGTAGTACAAAAAGAGATCTTTTATAAAAGATTTTTAGATGTACTTCTAAGACGCTTATTAGTCATCTCAAAAATGCCTTTAACACGTTCCCTGCCAGACTGTTTATTGAAGACTTTCCGTTCATGCCGCGTGAAGCGTATACCCCCACGCTAAATATTTGTATTATTTTGTTTATGGCGCAAGCCTTGCAATATACAAAATTACGCAAATATCATAATTATCTAGGAAAAGGTGTAAAATTTAACATGCCTAACACAACAAAACAAATATTAGTTTGACAAACACCTGGCTGAATATTACTATGCTTAGCAAGTTGCATCCTCACATAAAAGTTTTTTATCATGCTTATATCAGTTTAAAATATAATATTTTAATTAAATTTAAGTTTGCAAGCAAAAAGATGTTACGATGAACTTTGTTAAAACATGCTAAACATAAGTGTGGTTTATCCTCACAACTATCGCAAAATGTTGCAACTTTTACAGTTCAGTTTCTTTCTTCAATAAGGGGGTAAGTATCAACGACACGCGAATAAAAGGATGATCAAAATGCGAAAAATGCAAAAAATCAATTACGGAAAAAAATTGTCTGCCACACCGCGTGAAGCATATATGCCCCACGATTAAATGACGGCATCAGCAGTATTACTAACAAGGAAAGGTCCCCAGGTGTCAGACGCCGATTTTTTTCTAAGTAGCCTCATTTGATCAGAAATATCTTCGGATTGAAAAAGACATATACCATTTATGCGATAATTCATTGGGGACTGAGTTATGGGGGTTGTAAGTAGATAGTAGCAAAACATGAAATCACTTATAACTCAAATACAGTTTATTTTTTCAAAAAATCACCTTTATAAAAATTTTACAGAATAAAAAGATCTATAAAAAATTTAAATAAAAGTTTTCAGTTTGGGGTTATTTTATAGGGGAACTTTTGAAAAACTTGTTTTTAGGGTTTTTTTACAATTTTTTCAATGTATTTAGAGTCATTTGTATCAATTTATGCATGTTAAATTTCCTATATGCCACTTTATCTAACACAATAATCAAATCCTAATTTAAGCACCATGTGGCGTTGTAATCGGTAAAATTTGTTTTTTAATTTTTCCTCGTTTATTCACTTTAAAAGCGTTTTTTTAAACAATTATAACATACCTATAAACAAATGACAAATTTAAAAAATTTTAAGTGGTGGTGCTACTGTCCACTTACAACCTTCTTAACTCATCCTCTAATGAATTATCGCACGAATGGCATATGTTTTTTTCAATCCGAAGATATTTCTGATCGAATGAGGCTATTTGGAAAAAAATTGGCGTCTGACACCTGGAGACCCTTCCTTGTAAGATGCCTATAATTGACTGAATAACGAATTTTAAAAAAATACTTCATTTTACAATAATAATACCAAATGACTTGAACGGAAAGTTTAAGGTGGAGCATATACGCCCCATGTAGTAGGGAACGTATTAAAAGGTATTTTTATAAGACATATTGCAAAGGACTAAAAGATATCTTTAAAAAACGCATTGGTCTTTAAAAGATTTCTAATTGACGATTTTTGGTTTGTCGGGAAAAAGTGACAAGACACGGGATACTAGTCTAAACTGGAAATTTTCCAATCGAAATCGAAACATGTGGTTATCTTATTCTGCTTTGAAATAAATAGAGTTTTTTTTTAAATTTTTCAGATAAAATTACATAAAATTTTTATAGTTTTTATACAACGGGCTTTTAGTAGAATTAATTACAACAAATTATTTAATTACTTAAAAACACGTCTGTTTTTGACACAAGGAATTGAAAGTTGAATTCGGAAAAAAGTATGTATACTATTTTATATATGCTACCAACACTAAACTTTTAACAGTACAAACGATTTTACTAAACGAATCACTTACTTTGCAATTTTCGACGATGAAAACGCGGTGAGCCTAAGAAATTATTCTTTATATTGACAAGTCTCGTCCTCCAGTAACTGGCAGTACTGTTGGCACTGTTTGGACTAGCTGCAACCAAGGCCGGTTTGGTGTCAGTTTCTGGTGATGTCATTGTACTAATACTTGTGCCGCCATTACTGCTTATTCGACAATTTTGTATAGGAGGTAGGCTGTTAGTAGGACTAGTGCAATTTGGACTAGAGTCGTATGATTGATGCGTTTTTTGACCTAAAACGGCGCGTTGTGGGAGTGGCGATTGAAAATGACCAATACCAAGTCCAGAAGAACCAAATGAGCGTTTTGGCGAGTTCAAATAATGACTACTACCAATTGATGGACTGCGTCTTTGGTGATGTTTACCTAAACAAACATTAAAATTTAATAAGTTAAATCAATAAGGAACTTTCGATTTAAGTGTCAAATAGCTTTGCTTTTTTTAAACCATGTTTCTAATAATATAATTATTTGATAAGCTGATTACTTGGAAGTATGTTTAAAAATTTTAGTATTTTTTAGCAATATTTAGTTAAAAATGTTATTTTCGACCTTAAAATGGGTTTTCAAACAATCTGTTAAATGGGTCGAACCAAAAACTTATCAATTGGTTTTCGACAACATAAAAAACCTAATATTGCGGAGAACTTTATAAGTAAATTAGAAATGAGAATTTTCTCTCTAAAGATCGAGGATCAAAGACCAACAGGACGCCTGAACTAAATTAAACAGAAAAATAAGCAAAATCAACATTCTATTTGCTGAAGTTGCGAGACTAAAGTCTGAAATTGAATCAACTAAATTTCACAGCAAAACACGTTATAAATTAGATGCCAAGTCAGTCAAGCATTCAGTGTAAGTCAATTAAGTAATCTGCCAGCTACACTGAACTATTGAGCAAAATTTTAAAATCAAAAATCATAAGTGTCCGGAATTCAAGACATTTGTGATCATCGTCAATGACCAAACAAAAGGTTGGTTTTTCACCGTCGAAACTCCACCATTTACTTAAGTCCGGTCTTCGAACGTTATTGAACATTCAACATTGGTAGAAGCAAGTTCGGAACCAAGTTTTTGTATTTTAAAAAGATTGAATTATAATTACTAAATTTTATTGAAAAAATACCCCATTGGTCCTCCTTCCTGTTGCTCCCGTTATCTAGTTCGATTACGGTCATAACAAAAATTAGATGTTAATAAAACGTCTGAAAGACGTTTTAATAAACCAAAGATGTCTAAAAAAATGATGTATTGAACGGAAGTAAAGATATTTTTAAAAGGTCTTTTTTCAGACGCCTAGAAGACGGCTTTTATAAGTAAAGAGACTTCTTGCAATCATTTGCAACTGGTTTCTAAATATCCTAAATACTTTTTTGATTGATCTTAAGGATGCCAATAACGTTCAGATTCATCACAAAACTAGATAGAACGTTTTTGTTGAATGCTACATTTTCCCACCATAAATATTGTAATGTATAAAAAGGAGTACATTATGCAATACCGAAAAAAGAGAAAACTGAAGAGTCGGTGGTGTTAAGAGTTCTCAGGAGTTCTTAATAGTTGTGGTAAAATGTGGATCACTAATATACGAATTTAAACGGTTATGACCGGTACCACAAGCATTGCTATCTAAAAGTCATTACTTCCAATGATCATTGTTATGATCAATATTTATTTAAGCTTAACATTAGTAACCAGGCCAATGAGGATTTGGAGAAATTAGGAAACTACTCCCTTGCAGGTATCATCTGCTATCTTTTGCTTTATTAACCACTGACTAAATTTACTGCTTTAAGAATCTGTTTTCTTGTTTTTATTTTGCTAGCTTTTGATTTTAATTTTTGTCTGTACATTGAATAAAAAGGCATTAATTTTATTATAATTTGCGGTTAGCAAAGCAAAAATCCAGCAAATCATATTCGAATACCAATTCTGTGAACGGCTAGCGAAGCAAAAAGCCAGTAAACAGAATCGGTGGTTGCGAAATACCACAAGCGGCTAACGAAGCAAAAGCCAGCAAGTGATACCTACTGAGAGAAGTCCTCCGACCTTTCTGAAACCTTCATCGGTTTTCGAGTATGGGTGTAGAAGCAATCCATAATAGTAATCTGTTATCAGAGTTAACATTAATGATTACTGTTATGTTTAGCGTATCAGCTAAACATACATCGATCAGTGATCATTGGGAGAATCAGCTGTATACAGCAGTGCCTGTGGTGCCAACTTCGGCCGAGCAATTTTACATTATAGTAATCTACAGTATCGCAACTGCTAAGAACTCTTCAGACTTCTTTTCAGTTAGAAATCAGAAGTCGATCTCCTCTTGTAACGAAAAAATGCAAGCGCTTTTATACGCATAAACTTGACAGGGCGCAGTGTGGAATTCACCCCTTATTTTCACGATGAGAAACGAAACTAGCGCGTCGTTCGTTTTTCATCGTTACGTTTCGTTTTTTTTTAGAGGAGTGGGTGTTACATTATGTTTAAATACGTCATTCACCAATTCCTACATTGAGAAAAATGTTTAGTGAAATAGGATAAAATAAATTTGATGTGTTGTTAGAGTAAATTTTTTTAGAAAAATTAGGAAAATTTTTTTACTTAGCATAAATATTTTTCTAAATTGGCAAAATTTTTGTATATCCAAAATATATCAAAACTTTGTTCTAAAAGAAGAAAATTTTATCTTTATAGCTACAGTTTTCTCTCAATGTAATGTTTTTATTAATCCGCTCGTAGTATTTATATATAAATTTATTGAAATATCAAAAAATATAGGCTTTGAGTTTATATAAATAGTATTAGTAATATTAATAAACTTGTTATTTAGTTTAATTTTTAGTAAAATTTTACAGAATATATACCTTTTTTTCAAGATAGAAATAAAGTTGAAAATATTTACCGTTTGCACTATTATTGTAATGATAGTATTGGCGTCGTGGCACTAATGGTGAGCCTTCACTAATTTTGCCAAATTGACAATTCGCTTGACCATTAAAACGACAAGTATCGATTCGCTTTTTTGGCGGGTCAGCACCAGTTGACTCTACAGCTTTCGGTCTTAATGACAACTCTGCTTCATCCTCACACGCTGGACGTCTCCGTTTTCGTTCCAATAATAAAAAATATATAACTTTCTCCGTGTTATGACTAGTAAAATTTTTATTTATAATTATTTAATGGGTGTATTAAAGAATCAAACTTTGGCGAAAGCAAGTTTTGTATGAGCTTTTCACGATCTTTGAAACAGCCCAGACTAGAAATCGCTTGTAATACATCCGTGTCTATAGATTCGACAGAGGGCAGTACGTGCGTTTGAACTACTTCCATCATTGGTAACTCTAATTCCAGTTCACCTTTACCTCCAGCAGTCACCCAAGGATGTCGGTTGATTTCACTTAACTATTGCATATAATAAAAACCATTAATTCAAAACTGAAGCTATTGATACATTTATATGTGAATGTTTCATCATATACATCAAGTATCTATACTGATAAAAATAGTACTAAATAAAGTACACGTAAATTATTACTTAGGTAATCATATTTTTTTATTTCGATTCTGCGACGGGAGTTTGTAGCGGAAAGGTGGGGGTAGTGAAGTTAAATAACTTAACAAAATACTGATTCAAGCGCCTATACCACATATCGTGTCTCTTAGCTTTAGGTTGAAGAGAATTTGCAGAATCGAGAGTTCCCTGTATGCTTCAAATGGTTTTGATATGTACAATTCTTTCGGTTCAAATATTGTAAAAATAATTCTAGTTGAAATATATTTGAACTAAATTTTGAACGTATAATTTATAAAATCTATCGTAGAATAAGTAAACTAAAATTAGCTTCAAATTAAAAGTTCTACCGTGCATTTTTCATGTTGAAATCTCAAATATTAAACGTATAATAGTATCATCTGTTAAACCAGAGATTCCCAAAGTGGTCGATATCGACCCCAAGGAGTCGATATCGGTTTCCTAGGGGTCGATGTAAACGAAAACTGATTTTAGGGGTCGACGAGGTCTAAAAATCGACCCCTACTACAAGCAAATGTAGACGTGTATACAAGTCAAATGCATTTAACTGTTTATTGGTAAAGCTCCACTTGTTTCAAGCTTTTGTAGATTTAAATAGAAAATTTATTCGTGTATGATTAAAAATAATTTTATTCCTTAAAATTATTAATTTTTACAGAAATTACCGTCAGTCTTTTCTCAGGGTTAACCTCGATCATACCACGCAACAGACTTTGGCAATCGGGCGGCACAAAATGTGGTATATGAAACACGCCTCGTTTCACTTTTTCGAGCAATTGTCGTAAATTATCGTCATCAAAAGGCAACGCCCCTACTAACAAGGCATATAAAATCACGCCGCATGACCAAACATCAGCACGACGTCCATCATATTTCTCCCCCTAAACATGTGGTAGTTAAAACCTAATATAGTTTTAAAATTTGGACATAATACAAATATGTTGAAGTAAAAAATAATTAAAAATGATTTATAATTTATTCTTTTTTATTATACGTGGTATATCGAGAAGAAAACCGGATTGATATTACTAAATATTTAAAAATTTCATATATCAGAAACACCTACTTTTCTTTACAGTACTCTTTTATATAATCTTTATACCACTCCGTATGAATATTCTATTTTCAAAAGCAATGTTAGCCGTTTTTTGAACTCATGTTTATTACATCTATAGCTTTTCTTTGCATAGCTTTTACTTTTTCATCTTTGGTTCTTCTTAAAGGGGACTTTACAATGAAAAGTAAAAAATGACCCCAGGTGGTAAGAGCTAGCTAATATGGTGGGTGTTCTACCACTGAGATTATATTTAGCCAAAAGCATATTAGCTGACAGTGTTGTATGAATAAGTGTATTGTTCTGATGCAGAATTCATGACTTCGCTTGCCACATACCAGGTTGTTCTTGTTGCATATTTTTTGAGTTTGAGCAGAAACTTTAATTTTGACACAACATTTTTTTCGACAGAGCACAAAAATACATTTTGCTTTATCTAAATGCCATAATGGAAATAAAGGGCTTTCAGAACTGCGTTCATTTATTGACAATGTCAAGTAATTGTTACAATTACCAGCGTTCAGAATAAAGGTGACCATGTTTTTGTAACAATTGCAATCGTTCATATAAAAATTGTAACAATAGCATGCGTTCACAAAAGTCTTTATTGTTACAATTGTTCTCCGACCTAACCTTAAATTATAGAAAAAATATATGTGCTGGGGAAAATTATAATGCATACAGACCAAATATACAAGCAATTTGTAACTATCGCATTTGTAACAATTGTAAATGAGGTTGCAATTGTTTTGTAACATTTGCATTGTTAATAAATGAACGCAGCCCAGCCTGGTAAGAATAAAGAAATATACAGTCATGTATTACTTTGATTTCTCGTACCCATTGTTTACTAATAGCAAAATCAATCCGGTTTATTTCTAGTCATAACTTGTATGCTCAAGTCTTTCATCAATCTTACAATCATGACGTAGTCAAAACAGCTTGGTAAGCACTAGAATTTTTTGATCATGGCCCGGTACAAAACTTCAAAACTTTTCACAACCAACTTGTGAAAAAAAATAATTTGAATATCAATCTTCATATTTTTTATAAGAATCAAGTTATTTATTTGTTTATTTCACATCGAAGAAAAATATAAAAAATTAGATTATATCTACTTAAAGCTTTAGTAAGAGTTGTTTTTGTCAGTTCCTCACACTGTTTGATTTTGGTTACAGGCCACATTTTAAAAAACCTCTGTTATAGGTTTCTTTTAGTTCATAATTTAAGAAGGAATTTATCTTTTTTACTTCTTCATATTTGCATTTAATAAAGGAATACCCTAATCACTTCTGGGCACGCGTAATGTGGTGATCCACAGCTTGTTTCTAACATCGAACCAATCGGTTGTAAGGAAGCCATTCCAAAATCTGCTATTTTTATGTTATTCTTTTCATCGAGTAACAAATTTTCTGGCTTCAAGTCACGATGGCTACCGAAAGTAAACATTAAAACTTCCTAACAAAGTATCAGTTGAATTGTCGATTTCAGATGTACAAGTTATATATGTACTGAGAAAAAAGCATAGGTAATATTAACTATTCTTATTGGCTAATATTTCCTTAACCAGTAAAATAGGTAATAATAACTATCATAAAATAGTTATCTTAACACTTTCACGTAGTTTGATTGGTTATTTTAAATAGCGCGCAAAAAGTGTTAAATGACTAATGTAATTATGTAGATCAATTATAGTAACTATAAAAAACACTTATAGTAATTATATGAAATAGCTAAAGTAACTGTGAACAATAGTTATAGTAACTGAAAAAAAATGCATCAAGTATTTATATTATGTGAACAAATAACAATAGATGCTTACAATAAATGGCTTTCGTTGCCGTTTAAAATGTTTTTAATATAAATATTTACATTTTACTTTAAATGAACATTAAAGAAAATTAGAAAAACAGTTGATGAAATGAAATTTATACAAAATTTATTTATTTTGTAGTTGGCATCGAAAAAATGATATATAAAACTATGAATATTCTTTTGGCAAAATTGCGAGACATTTTTTCGAGAAATGCCGCCATTTTTTTTTTTGAATTTTGTACCAACATAAAAACGAAGGGAAACTAGAATATTTTTTTTCCTTTGCCGATCTGGGTAATCTGTGGTTTTAACTATTTTCATCAATAGTTAGGCAACTGTTTAAAATTTTTGTATAAACTAATATTATTTTCCTCAGTATGGTTTATAAGTAAAAAATGATTTTAATTATAAATAAAGACATTGAGATTTAGCATAATTGTAGCTTCTTAAATAAGGCTTTTGAAATTTCATTGAGCTAAATATTTACTCTATTTTGTCCAGGATCACACAATGATGAGGTATGCAAGTATAAAATAAGCAGTACTACAGCAAAAATCGACTTGAGAGACTTTTGTATTATATTCTTCGGTATAAATATTTAAGATCGGTTTTGTTAAAATTTATTAATAAACATTTGGCTAACTGTACACGCAACTTCGAGTTTCAACTCGAACCATGGTTCTTAATTTTAGGTTTTAATTTCGACTTCATTAAGTATGATAACTGAAACCCTGAAATATACACATATAACATTTTTTTCTGTGTATCTGTTCCAATGGGTGATGTGTGTAATTGGCAGTCTTGTGGCATATTTAGAGTTACAATTATTTAAATAGTATAAATAAAGTAAATATATTTATCTGTATCTGTATGTAAATGACTTAACATTTTTCTGCTTTTTATTCTGTAAGTTTTTTAATTTAATATCTAATAATTGCCCTGTGATTTCGATTTGTAGATAAGAGGTACCGGCACTGCCAGAAATCGACAAATTAATCAAAATTTTATATTCGGAAACAAACGTTTAAAGAACTATTTAAAGAAATACCTTTTCACATAAAATCAGTATAAATATACATTGTGAATCATTAGACATTGTTGCGTTGAAAATATTTTTTTGCAGTATCACTAGAGTGATATAATTTTCATGTTATATGGATATCACCTTTCCTCACTGTGATAAGGAAATAGACCTGATTTATTACAGTGATAGAGAAAAAAAATTAACAATGAACAAAACGATCCACCTGAAGATAATGCATACATTATATAAGTGCTGTAATTATTTACAACATCACAGTGATAACTTCTTTTTCACTAAAAAGCAACTTGTTTAAAGCAGTATATTTTCTTGTTCCTTTTGTGATATCCCAAATTAATTTTCACACTGATATTACAGTGATTAGTTTA
>AGDA01077556.1:0-10234 GCA_000281935.1 Mengenilla moldrzyki | reverse complement strand
TTAATTATTAAAGTAATAGTTCTCTCAGTACAAAATAAAATTAGTGAGATAAACTTTAAGGTAATTTTTATAAGATTGTAACAATCTAACTATACTATCCTAACCAAACTTTAATTTATTAATTACTATTAATTTTAGTCTATAAATAATTCTTGTACTTAATCTTTATATTCAAGAGAATAAGAATAATGGCAATGTATTGTTTTTGTTTGAAAACTTTATAATTCAAAAGGTTTTACAGCGTATTTAATGGACTAAAAAACTAGTTTTATTTTTGAAAAAACTGCATTTATTTCAAAGCGAATGCACCAAAATGATGCACTTTGGAGTGATGAATAGCGATGCTTTAGTCGTTTGGAAACTTTTTCCATTACAGATGAAGACTGCAGTAATTGTTCGACTTTGATAAAGCACTATTTTCGCGTGTTTTTAATTAAATATGTATAATGAAAATCCGAAATCAATATAAACGGATTTCTTTTTCGAAACGCAACAATTTATTGCAAACACGTTTGGTAAATTTTTAACGACTTCGAAAATTACTTTCCACTTGCAAAACTTATTAATTTTTTATGAGAATTTATGACTTTACTCTTTAAAAGAACATTTATTTTATCCTTTTTAATGTTTGTGCATCAGTTTTGTGTATTCCTGGCGCAAACTTTAGGTATTATTGAAAAAACAATGTTGGTTAAAATTGTAATTCATTAAAAGCTTGATTACTAAATGATAGTCAGTTGTATGTGAAAAGCTGGCTTATTGATTAACGAGAGAAAAATCAAATCTCATCCGCAATACTAAACTCTTAATATTCCGATCAGAATTCACTTCTATTTTCATCTATGACTAGGAAATATAGACAGTAGTCGAATGAATGAAATGACAAATAAACATGACAAAAATAAAAATAAACTTTTAATAGTCAATCAACTAAAATTATACGTCTATTGAAGTGCATGGTCACATTGTACAAATGCTAAAAAAATTCGCAAAAAGTACTTTTTGTGATTCCTTAGAGGGTGGTGGGACATTTCGAACAAACTAAAATGCTTACGTTATCTACTTTTTTCCTTATTATTGATATGTTGCATATTTCAGCTGAATATATAAAGGCAATTAAATCTGTTATTGGACTCAATACTTTTGGCAAAATGTTTAGTGCTATATTTAAAGTAAAAAATTGCTTAATCAAAGGAAACTGTTATCACATATGCGAAAGAATTAATATTATTTAGTGCAGTGGTTCTTAACCTTTCTTTACTCGCGGCCCCCTAATAACCATTTTTTTAATTTAATTTTTTGTCGTTTTTAACACATTCAAAAATAATAAACATATAATTACCATATAATTTTAATAGTGAATAAAATAAAATAATGAATTAAAAATGAAAATTACTTATTTTAATGGAATTTTTGCTGTTGTATTTTTTCCGCTAAACTGCTTATGTCCTCAATAACAACAAAGAACGAATTTTTCTTCAAAAAAAAATTCATTTGTAAATTTAAGCAATAAGTTCAAATGACACTCACAAATCAACGAGAAAAATAAATAGTGAACATTGTTTTGTGTATATATATAACGTTGCTAGATGTTTATAACCAAAAAGTAAACATTTGACGAAATTTCATTTAAAAAAACGAACAATAAAAATTTCAAAAATGATAAAAATTTTGCGGCCCACTTGAAATCATTTCGCGGACCCCTAAAAGTCTGTGGACTTCCGGCTAAATAACGCTGATTTAGTGTAAATTGCGTTTGATTATTTATTGTCAGCAATGTTAAAAAATATATATATAAAATTTTCACTAAGAATTAATTATCAATAATATTCAAAATCATTAATTTTTCTGTCAATAATCAATAATTTCAACATTAAGAAAGACTTAATATTCAATTTAGAAGTACATGATGGTAGACCTTTATCAATATGAATAAACTCGTGTGTTTAGTTTTTAAGCAGGACTGCGCATAGCTGATCTGTTCAAGTAACTATTTCTACTAATAGAACATTAAAATTGTTATTAGTATTTGCTTTAAGAGAAATTAAAGGTTTTCTTAAAATAAAAGTACAAAATAAATGTCTGTTTGCTAGTATTGAAATCAGGGAAAATATTAATCACTTGATGCTTACATGTTAGGCAATGTAAAGACTATTTAAGAAAGCTCTTAGAGAAAGATGATGTCAACAAAGTATACAAATGTACAGAACTTGATTTAAAACGTATCATTTTTATTATGGTTATATAAAAAAACTATTATTTCTACATATATATCCTCTAAAATATTTTGTTATAAGCACTTCTAAAGCCCGTAATTTTATTCCCTATGAATTACTCTACGTATAAAAATATCATGTAAGTTCGGAAGATAGTCCCTATCGTTTGAGGGAAGTTTGATCAAAATCTGAAATTAACTGTTGAATAACTTCTTGTAAAATTTACCTTTAAAAAAATCGCATTAAAATTGATTTAAGGCGAAAAATTCATTTTATTTATGAAATGTTTTATTAATTATTGTATTCTATACATCGGAGTATTATTAAATCGTTTTAAACTTATTTATTTGCTCAATTTTAACGAAAAATTCATCGCTGTTACTTTTTTTGTCAATGTGTTTTCTAAGAGGTTTGGGATGTTTGGTTACTACAATATACTATGAAAAAATTTCGTTTAAATTGTGAACCTTAAAAGTTTCTAAATTATTTTTATCAAATTCGCTGCACCTAATTCGAATATCAATCGACCAATTTCTAATAATGTCATTTTCACAATCTAGGTATCAGACCTTTAAAGAACTGCTATCTAAGAAACTACATGCACATAATTGCATTTCCTTTATTGAGCAAATTTCAAAAACTTGTATTTCGTGCACTGGAATTTGATTCAGATATTATCATGACCGAATTACTGAGCGTAAACGCTTTTATTGTCGCGAAATGGCGAAAAATAATTTTCGATGCGGAAAATTGTTTAAAAGTTCGATAAAAACGACATAAATTAGCATTCAACTCAAGTTCCCACATTATTTATGAGATGTTTAAAACTTGAAAATATAAATTTACTCTATACTCGGCAATAAGTAAACCCCTTAGCTACTCAATATAATTGCACATTAAATAAAACTGTAAAACCAGAAGTTGACTAAAGTTTTTTTATTTATCAAAATGTTTTGATAAATCCACTTAAAGAATTAAAGTTTCTGAATTAATTTAATAAAGTTTTAAAAATTGGTTACAGTCAACACACTAGATCACATCAAATTTTAAATAGATTTATTAAATTTAAAAACTCTTCAACTATTTATTTTTGAACAAAATATACGAACTTTAAAACAAATTGTTAACTGAAGAATGATTTACACTTAAGAAATAGTTTATCTATATAACATAAAAGTTTGTAAAAAAGTGACAACAAATCAATTTTAAACTGCTTTTACAAACTCTTTTTGTTTATTTTAATAAATATCTAGTTATTTTTAAAATATTTATTATTACAAACAAACAAACATTTAGCAAACAAAACTTTTTTAACAGTTCTCGATTTCTTTTTCTGAATGTAAAAATGAGGTGACCACACGTCACTTTTTTAAGAGAGTAATTAAATTTTTTTTCTAGGTTTATGTTTCTAGACCTAGATAAAATCGAATAGATGAGCACAAAGGCTTATTTCATAAAAGCGTGTAAGAAAATGGAAATTTAATATCTTTATTTCATTTAAATTGTATTTGTTTTACGTATCTTAGATTTATATAACGTATCATACATTGATCCAGAATTAGTTTTTAAGGACTAAATTGTTCTAAAGGAAAAAATCATGAAGCAAATGATGAAATCGCTCATATTCTTTGAAAATCGAATGACGTCTAAAATTTGTCAAAAATTGTGTTCACACTCTTATAAATTAACCATTTGCGTAACACGAGCTATTTCCGCTCTCTTCCGTTTTTATGTCAAAAAAAGCCAAGGCATTTTATCGAAATAAAAAAATTGACGGCAGTCCGTCATTTTGGCACTTAATAATAGGAGCGTGACCGCATTTCTTGGCGGTTTTGGATATGCAATCATAAGACCGCGATCACGTTTTTGATGTTTTTGGATCATGCTTTTCCAAAACACATGCTGGTACGCAAACGGTTAAACAAGGAGAACGATATTTTCAAAATATTTTTTTCTTTTGGTACTTTAAGACCATATTAAAATCCAATGTGAATTAAGGGTTAGTTGCCATAAGTAGGAAGAGAAATAATACTAATAAAATTGCAGAATATGATGGTAGAATAATGATGCGATTGCCTGAAAAAAATGTAAACTTTGATCGAGTTGAATGCGATGGGCTTCATATGAGATATTTCTGTTACTTATTTATGAAATACGCATCAAATTCAATCGTCGTGCAAAAGTGTTTAAAATTAAATTTATTTAATTGTAAGATAAATTTAAAAACTTTAATGACTCAAAATTTATATGAAAAACTTCATGTATATATATGATATACCACTAAAACAAATTCAAGTGAGGACATAAAATTATAAATAAGCTATAAAATCGGCGAATACGCTAGGTTTTCATAAAATGTCGTTAATTTCAATTATTTGACATTTATTGGGTTAACTTGGGTTTGGCTGCATTGCCAAAAAGTACGTTAATTAATTGCAGTTTAATTTGAAATTTATTGTTTATTGTTGAGTGATTTTGAGAAGAGAGAATCATTTAAGCTGATATTGATTTTGTGGACGTTTCGTACGGATGAGATATTTTTTGTGCTTTCGTCCATTGAGCGATCACATTAATTTCGAAATTAAATCCGAGTTTTTGTTTACTTAAATACGGTTTTCTTGGTTTTATAAGTTGAACTTTATTTAAGCACAATTTTATTTAAAATAAAACTTTTATGCATTTGAGTCCAGATTAGAACTTTTTAAATATTGAAAGCTTGTTTAAAATGATTCTCGTTAAAATTATCTAATAAATCTTCGTTTATAGTCTTTAAATATTGTTTTATATAAAAAATATCAAATATTTGTCAAATAAATGTTGAAATTTCGTGAATTATGTGCATTTTAAAACATGTTTTCACACAAAGTAAATATTAAAAATATTGAAAATTTAATTTTGCTTTATTTTTGTGTAAAATATAAAAATTTTTTTCTAATATAGCATTATTTTTTTTAAAAAAATTGAAATAATGTTGAGTATCGAATAATATTTATTTATTGTGCATTTTTATTACATCATATTATTATATTTGAGTTTGGGATAAGGTTCTGATCAGTGTAGTTCATTTTATCGACGAGTATTATATATCATAAATATTTTTATTAAATATCTAGACGATATATTGGGTGCATTCAGGTATTGAAATCTAAGTAAAAAAGGTGCAAAAACTACACTTTTTATCGCGAAATTCGAACCGTCTTCAATTATTTTTTGTTTTACACGAAATATCATTTGTTTCACTTCTTTTTGCTCCTTTATTGTGAATACATTTTTAATGTGGAAAAAAGAGCAGTATGGTCTGTGCCATTTAAAATTTGTAAGTGAATTTTTTTTTTAAATCCAGTAAAGTTGCTCTGTGATATTCAATTCGATGCGCAAAAATACAAAGCAAACTAATTCGCATTTATTTTGCATTTTGGCGAAATTTAGGCGGAAATTTGAATTAAAATCCATTCGAAACAATTTTTTCCGCCAAAAAACGGCTTATATTTTGGTCCACATGTCGAGTAATTTGCTAACTCCTGTTTTATAGCCGTCTTATTCGTTATAACTACTGTGAACTTTGTCTTATTATAAAACATATATTGGTTTTAATCAATTTTTATTCTTTTTACATGTTCACAGATTTGTTTTCTTTCAAATATACGAATTTAAAAATATAATTACGAAATATTAAATAGAATTTCAAGGCAAACTGTTACGAAAAATTGATGTAACCAGTCATTTTGATTAGGCCACAGTTCTAAGGTTAATTGCATTGATCGTCTTCCAGTTTTAATAACATTTTGCTTTATTATACTAGCTTTTGAGCAATTTAAATATTGTCATTGACACTGCGAAAAATTTTAAAAATCTTGTGTCTGAAAAATAATAAAATTTTTCATCTTTTTTTTTAGAATTGCCAATTGTGCAATAGTGGTGATAACGAAGACAAACTTTTACTGTGTGACGGCTGTGATAAAGGTTATCACACCTATTGCTTCAAACCGCAAATGGAAAAGATTCCAGAAGGTGATTGGTAAGTTACAAAATCTCGTTTGGGTTCATTCAATAAACTTTTGTACAGAGAAAATATTGAATTTTGAATCAAATTATCGCTTAATTGGCATTAAATCTATAAAAAAATTAAGGATGTAGGATTACGTTTGTATAAAATATGGAAATGTATAAAAACGTTTGTTTTAGTGTAATTTTTTTAACCAGCACTACAAAAACCTAATGTTTCCGTAGCAAATTCAATTATTTGATTTGTTAAATCAGTTTAATTAGAAATTATTTACGCAATGAAATTTTCATATAGGGCCAATGATTTAAATTCATTTAAATACTAAATTATTTTCGTATGTAATTTATGATACGTAAAACATGTGAGCTATAGGTTGAATTAAGAATTAGAAGTATTTTTCAGTATAAAAAATGTATACAGATCTTTAAAAAAAATAGAAAAATCAGTATTTTAGTATTTGAAATCAATAGATTTTTGTGTTTACTCAGGGTATGTTCAAAGTCTGGAAATTTAGTATGTTTCTTTAAGGTCTTGAATTACATTTGATTAGTGATTAAGTAATGTTCGAAAAAGTTATGGTTAGTATAAACTCATTATGCGAGCCGGAATCAGCCCATGAGTCGTAGGCTTTATAAGATAATTCGGTAGATAAAAAGGCTAAAATCTATAAAGTCAAAATAGCTTAGATCTGTATACTTTGAGAATTAGAATTTAATGATGATCATTAGACTGTATAAACATCACTCATATATTGATGAATGTATCTACGAATGTAGTATTGGCGAAATAATTACCTATTACTCACATTACCTATGGAGAATCTATTTCTTCAGTAATGCTCTTATTATCGAATTAAATTTTAACGGACTTTAAGCCATGGGAATATTTATCAGTTCCTATTAGTTACCATTAGTTACAATGAAATAAATGTCTAGTCATTAAGATTAATGCACCTCGAACCTTGGTATTTTGTGCACTAGGGTCAAACAAATACTTGAATTATCTGAGGCCCATCGGTTATACATAAAATAATTTAATTTTAAATACATTAAACAAAAATAGAAATTAGAACATTGTTATCTTTCCCATGAAAATTAAATAAACAGAAAGATAACCTGCGAAATTTGGTAAAAAAAAACAAGCTTTGATTACTTTTTTATTTGACTTTTAAGCATTGGTTCATTTAAAAAATTTTTGAGGTCGCAGATTTTTTAAACATTTAATAGAATGAGCACTTCTAATTCAAAAACAGATTAATAAAATTTGAGTAGAAAATAAAAATTTTATAATGTTATATTTTATTTAGGTATTGTATCGAATGTCGGAATAAAGCAACAGGAGAACGCAATTGTATCATTTGTAACAAGAAATTCTCAGACTCTCGACTGCTCATTTGTGACTCATGTCCAAGATCTTTTCATGTTAATTGTGTTCGGCCAAATATTACGAGGGTAAGTGATCTCTGCAACGTATATTGCATACTTTTATAAATACATTTGCTTATTTTTATTTTCTTTCTTACCTGAATATGAGTTATATTTGGTGCGTATCCATTAGACAGCTTTATTTCATCTAAATAGTATGATGAGCGGATTAAGCTTAACTCATATCAATATATTGTCAAAATGAAGCGTTTTTTCGAAAAATGGCTAAAAATTCGTATAAAGTATGAAATTAAAGATAATTAGTTTTATTTGTAAATGTTTATTAAATATTAACTTAATTTATACAATCAATATAGGGGTAAGAATATGATTTAGTGCTGGTTTAGGCAATGAAAAATGATACGTTGTAATTAATTTTAAAAGACTTATAAAAGTTAACTGAAAAGATCATATAAAGATTGTACTTTAGTCAAATTATGGATATAAATTTCATAAAATTTGCAAAAAGTTCAAGAATTAAAAGTGCCATAATTTGTAGTGAGAGCGCTTTAGAAAGATTATTTAACTTTTTAATAAAGTAATATTTACATAAAAGGTTGTTTTCTAAAATCTCTTGCTTCAGTGAGCTATTAAACTCCTCAATTTTTAAGGATGAATTTTTAAAATTAATTAATGTTTGATCGCTTTTTTTTTCTTTTCGTAAGTTTTAAACGTGATGAGTTTTTTGAGAGAATTTCAACAAAGGAAGATATTACTTTGTCGAATCTCGTTTTTTTTCAAAAGATCTATTCAGTTAAACATATTTTTGGATTAAAACAACGATATATCATTCGTATTTCATTCGATAAAAGATGAGGTAAGGTGTTTGCGATATGAAATATTAACAAAAACTATAAATTTGTTTTATCATAAAATATGAGGACTTTTTTCGAAAAATAATCTTTAAAAAACTGTTACATAGTAAAAATATTTCCAAACAGTTCACCTAGAATTTTTTGAATAAAGATTTTGACCAAAATGTAAAATGTAAAACTCTATGTTTCGTTTTAATAATTTTTCATTACAATTTATCATTTCGATTTACAGTGTTCTTGTTCAACTTCTTGCTTATTTATTAATTGACTAAGAAAGTCTAAATGAAAATGTACTTGTTATAGTCAAAGTTTTGCTCGTAACTCATCGCCATTTTGGATAAAAAACTATTTTTTTTTTTTTTTTTGTATTAAGCAACGATATGCTCAAAACATTGTTTTTAACATAATTTTAAAACAGTGTATCCATATTTAGATTTAAATAAGATTTTATTTTTGCCAAGCTCATAGTTAAAGAGATTAAAAATGTTAAAGTCATTTATTTCTGTCTATTTGTGCTTACGCATTTAGGAAATCCGTTAAAAACATGCAATCAAAAACAAATCTAATAAGATTTTTTACTGTCGCCACATGTGGTATAAAAATACTGTATTTATGATAATTTTGCATATTTTAAACACGTATCTTTTAGAAGAAAAAACGTGTAAAAAATTTCGCAACGTCAGTTGAGCGTTAACAGTTTTTCTTTTTTTTTCAGTATACGTAGAAAATAATTTCTTACAAAGATAACACTTATTATCCCCAAAGATTAATTTGTCAAGATTAGAGTTTAAGTAAGGACTATATTTTATTCCACTATAATTTCGTATAAAAAAAAGACATTTATAGATTTTTTTAAATATTTAATTTATATTTTTTTAATGGCAGTTTTATCAGTTAAAAAAGATCAAAGTATATGTATTAAGAAAAAATCTTTTACTAAAATGAATATTATTATTAGTTAATTATTATTTAATTAATCTTCAAAAATTTCGCGACACTGAGAGAAAAAGTTATTACTGATTATGAAAAAAACTTATAAAGAATACAGAAAAAAGTAAGTACCTATAGAGAATACTAATATTTCTAGTACATTTACAAAATTCGGATAATAAAAATTCTTGTATTCTTTAAAAAAAGTAAACACTTTGCCGTTCGACGATATCACAGTGGTGTCGTGCGCAACAAACTTAATGTGTAAGTCTTGTGGAGTTGCCTTACATCTTGGAGACTGGTTTGCTGTGTGCCATACGAAAGAGAAGTACTAAGTACCAAAGAAAATGCAAATAAAGAAATATATAAAAGAACAAAATTTGTATTTATTTACATATGTATATCTTCGAAATTTCATGAAAGTAAAGGAACAGGATTGAGAACTTATGAGAACTAACGACGAGATTAGTAAAACTTAACAGTTTGTAATATCTCAATAATGTCAAGAACGGCTGGCGCCAAGCGAATTAATATTTACGAATCGTGCGGACGGCAAAATGTTAAGAGTATAAAAATTTTATAACGCATATTAGCATACGTATTATGCCATTTTTATTAAATAATATTTAAAAAGATAATATCAATACAAATCATGGAAATTAATCTTAATTAATCTTTTGGCAAGGGAAAAATTCATAGAGCACAAAAATAGATGAGTCTTAACGTGAAAATTACGGTATCTGAAAGTTGGAACATTAAAACGTCAAGTATTTAAAAATTTGAAGTAAACCGAAAAACCAAATTGTGATCTATGAATTATTTTTAATTTTTTTTTTTTTTTTT
>AGDA01077555.1:0-22712 GCA_000281935.1 Mengenilla moldrzyki | reverse complement strand
TGAAAGTGAAAACATTATAAAATCACTGTTTTTTGTATTAAGCATAGTACATAGGAAGCATATACCAATATTCTTACAATTGCGAAAACTCTGCCATTACAATTGAATTAATAATAATAACAGTGATAATGATGATTAATGTTTTATGTTCACAAGTTTATAATGTCACCCCATTACTTAGATATACAACTAGGAAAAATGCTACTTAAAGACCTTGTAATACAAATTACTTAACATAAACTACTAAATTGTTTTTACGTATACTGGAAATTCGCATTTGCTATTAAAATATTATAAAAAAAATTTTTTTATTCATTGTTATTAAAAAGGTAATTTAGTTTATTAGGTAACTTTATTAAACTTTATTAATTTTTTTTTATAAAAAAGAAATAATAAATCTCATAAAAAGAATGTAAAGAATATCACTTTTCGTTATTAATCTTTATTACAATTTCTGTGTTAAACATTTTTACTTTTTCTCTCAGTGTATGATGATTTTTTTAGGAAAATGATGTAAAATGAGCGTTTGAGGAACCATTATTAAATGTAATTCATATTTAAAAATGGTCGATTATTATTGCCTGTAAATATAGAACATAATGAGATTTTCGAATAATGTCTTTTTTTAATTGATAACAGGTTTTTAACATTAAAATTTTGCATAAATTGATGTTTATTGAATCTGATTTTTTTTTTTTGTTACTAAGTTATCAATCACTTTTTTCCTTGTCTAAAAAGTAATTTACTTGATTTTAAATTCTCGAGTAAGCTTTTAATTTTACTAAAAGAACTTATATTGATTTTCTGTTACATTTCAGTTACTGACAAAAAGTCAACTGTGTTTTCTTCAATAAAGCAAATATTTTGTATTATTTTCCTTTGGTTTTTTTTTCACATGGACGAGATTAACGTTTTAGTATTTTCATTTTTTTTTACAAGACAGAAAGGAAATAAATTAAAAGAGGCTAAAGAAATAAATAAGTCTAGACGTTTTTTAATAACATTTACTGTATATTTCAAATTGCAATAAATTACATTTTGTGTGTATTTATGAAATTGAGAAAATTACGAAAAATGGCTGCTATAAAATACAATTTCAAGATTAATTGCTGTCATTAACTTTGTTCAAACTATTCTAGTTTTAATGAAATTCCGTACTTTGTGTAATATAAATTTAAATTGTTTCTTTAAAATTTAATTAAAATAATCTTTAATTACAGTGTATAAACGATTGAATGTTTACTTTTTATACTTTTGATTTCTTCGCGCGTTATAAAATTATAATATATGAATTTTCGACTTAGGTTTATTCATTTGTCAAGGTTTAGCCAATGTATTTTAAAAATTGTACCATCGACTTCAATTTTAAAAAATATGATTTTTCATATTGTAAGTGTTGAAAGGTTTTTATTACAATCAAGTGTGAGCACAAATGATGCTATTGGGAGCCGCACAAAACTACTTGAAAAGTAGTTGGATACGTCGAACGTGCTTGCTTGACTATTTTATTGATTATTTATAATTAATATCAACTATTTGTATTTCGGGTTTCTAACTGACATGATTCTTTCTATTTATACTGAGTATCTCACAGATATTTTTAATGTCTAAAATTAAACGTTGATATTCAAAATTCTATAATTAAAAAGAATCTAAAAAATTTTAAAATCATTCAATAAATTTTGGAATAGTACATTTTTACTTAATTCACTGATTTTTGTCAGTTAGAGATAGAGAGCCGCGATTTAGGTAACGAAGAGCCACATTTGCCCACCGTTTTTACATATTATTCAAGTCTAAATTTTTTTTTTTAATTTCTTTCATTATATGTACATTTTTATGAAAAAAATTCATAATGTTTAAGAAAATTCAAAAACTCATTTATTCAATATATTGGCCATTCGATTCAACTCCTTTATCCAATTTTCTACTTATTACATTATCTTCACAATATATTACTTTTATTTACAAAATTTCAACTCTACATTACACTGAAGTGAATTTCTGAATACACCATAAATATAAAAAGAGGTGATAAAAATTGACCAATGTTTAATATTAAACAATCAAAATTGACTGAGAATCAAAATTGACAGCTTTCAAATGTAATATTAAAATTATAAATTAATGATAAAAGTAATAGATTTAAAAATTCACAGATTTAAGTAATAATTTAATCATTGAGCATAGTTTGATATACTTTGCTCTTTGATCGGTTATGGTTATTTAAACACTTTTTGTGCAAATAGAAATTAAATTTAATATTGTTTATGTACATATTTTGTCTCGACTTCAGAAGAATAAAATTCGTTTTATTAAAATTTTATTGCTCTCTAGTGTAATTAGTCGGAGCAATTTGAATATTGCCGATTTGAGCTTAACGTTTTCAATTGCGTTGATTGCGTAGCAATTTAGTAAAACCGTCCACATTAACAATTATTGTGCTTATCTTATACAATGAATAAATGAAAAATGAATCGGGCCGAAAGTTCGTTTATTTTCATTCGAATAAAGAGCTTTTTTAATAATAGAAATGTGGGTCGCGAAAATATATTTTCTCTTTATGTGTGTTTGCGGAAAAGCTGTACGCTTCGATAAATGAACCTTTTTAACCCGCTTTTTTCATCCTCTTCTATCGTCAAGGAAAGCGTATCATTAATTTTTTTCTAAATTAAAAATATTATTTATTATGCGTATCCGAGTATTATAAGCACTGCTCAAAAATTCATCACTTGAAAACTCTGCTGAACATTATTTTTAATTAATTCCTACTGTAGTTTTTGGAAAAATACGCATGCATAATAATGTTGAAGATAATTGACTACTTAATATTTCATTGGTTAATCTAAGCCGTGAAATTCAGTACTAAAACATTTCTTTCTACGTATAACGATATTGTATAGTTTTGCGCTTGATAAAAAATTTAATTTCTCCTAGATCGTGATGAATTGGTAACACTAGTGATAAATTTCTATACATATATTTGAATATATATTTATCTTATTAGATAAATTTTAATAAAATTTTGTCAACTATTTTAAACTGTTCTCGATATTTCTTACTTTTATTTATATTACAGATATGAGCTTCTAGAAATAACTATGCTATATGAAACTGGGGGCTAGTACAAAAGATGGTTGCGTTTCAAACATTTATTAAAATTAACTTTTTTTCTATGTTTACCGCGTAATTGTCATTAAAAGTATAAATATATATAAAACATGAAACGTAAAAGGTGTATTCAGGAATTCGATCTAGTGTAAGATTTTTTAATATAGGATCTGTGTAGTGTACCATTGATTTAATGTGGAATCGGTGTAATGTAAAACTTACACTACACCAGTTAAATTATGAAACTCTTTTAAGTATATAAAAGAGGTAAAACATTGTTGTGTCATTTTTTTATACGAGAAAATCCTTCCAAAAGAAGGATCGAATAAAGATTAAATAAAAGGCGTTTTGTATGTACCTAAAAAATAATTGAAGACCACAGAATAATTTTACGCGCGCCAAATTTCTTTATAGAAGTGTTGCGCTAGTAGAAAACAGAAAAGTTTGTTAAAATTTTAGTAAACTATGCGCTAAAAAGATTATGCAAAATGATTTTAATTTCTTTTTCAATTTGAAAAATGCTTATCTTCATGTAATCGAGTTACTTTAAAAAATATTTTAATATAAATAAGAATATGAATAAAACTCACTGATGATTTTTTAAGTATATAATTACTCCAAGTATGAAGCAGTTTATTTTTTGATGTAATCTTGTTTGTATGTTTTGCAAAAATATACAAAGATCGTTACGAATACCGGCATTTGTATTGTTGTATTCGTTAGGAAACGTGGCTATAGCTGTTCACATCGATTAATCTTGAACTCAATTAACTCTGATCGCTGAGGTCAAACAGCGATCATTAGTCTACTTATGGTTCACTTGTTGTATGTATGTACAACTTAACTTGAACTACACACAACAGTTTGTACTTGTTGTCTTAAAAAGTTTACTTATGTTAATACGAGTATATGAAAGGATATGAGAATACATTTATTAAAGCAACCATTTACTAGTCGCTTCATAAAATTTTAATTTATATTTGACACTGAATTTTGAAACCAACTAGTTTGTATATCATCTTTAGTAGATTCTAAATTTTTTTTAACTAGTCTCATGTGACACTATAACACGAAGTCCATATTGCCAACACAGATTACCCAATTCGGCAAAGAAAATATTTTTTCTATTTCCCTTCATTTCTATGTTGTTAGAAATTTAAACAAATATGGCGGTATCTTTTGGTAAAACCTTCCGCAATGTTGCCAAAAAATTCTTGTTTGTTTTTCTTTAACTCTTTGAGTCGCAAGCAGCACGATCGCGCTGTTCTCTTCATATTGAGATAACCCAGGCGTTTGCGCGTTGTGTACAACTGACATTACGTTAGTAAGCGTAGAAGCAATCAATGTCGCGCTCAGTGTTGCCATATGTAAAGTAATTACCCTATTTTAGGGTAATTTTAAGCTACGTAGGGTAGTAGGGTAATTACAGAAAAAGTAGGGTGATTTCAGGAAAAGTAAGGTAATTACAAAAAAATTAGGGTAGTTTCAGAAAAAATATACTAATTTCAGAAAAAATAGGATAATTTCACATTTTGTAATGCTTTTTTTTCAAACATGTGTAGAGATTTTTCATTTTAGAAAAAAAATTAAAATTACAGTGGTGTGGAACCATTTGAAGAAATTTGAAAATTGACAAAAATTTGTTTGTTTACTACATTTAAATGCCGAAGTAGAACAAATATTTTTATTTATAAAAGATATTAAAACAATAAGTAAAAATCGCCCTACTACTTCATTATTCTCAGCGAATGTAAAACTAAAACAAGACATGAAGGCATCTAATATTGCATGTTATTCGTAGGAAATAACTGATAAAATTTTATCATATTTTAATAGCTCAGTATAAGGAATGCTTAAATTTATTTGAAATTACTTATTTAGTTGACGAGTTAGAACGTCAAATGAAGATTCAATTTCAAAAAAAAAAATTAAGAAAACATTTGTCTTATAGCTAATAAATGGAACTGTTTAAAAAAAAAGTCTTGCATAATTATAACATCAATTGAAACAATTGGCTGCGTTGAATCAATGCTTCCTAATTTTTTTTTTTTTTTTTTTTTTTTTAATAATGATTAATATGAAAACACTGAAACAGAAATAAAGCTCTTGACTTGAAGAATTATATAAAATTAAAGTCAACACATGTGGTTTGAACTCAAATGCATATAACGTAAAATTACCTATACATTGGTTTTTTTGGCTATTAGAATTAAAAATCTTAAAATCGAAAGATCTTGTCTGCTATTGTGGACTTCACTATTAATTATCATAAAATATCGTAGGGTATTGTAGGGTAATTTAATGTTTAGCGTAGAGTAATTTACATAAAAATAAGGTATTTTTCTTACTTGCGTAGGATAATTTTTCGATTTTGCCCTGGCAACACTGGTTGTGCTGTTTGATTCTTTTCGTGCGTATTTAGAGAAATCGCTGTCGCGTTACTTGGGATTTCTCAACATTGTTTTCGCAAAACTGACTGGGACTCAAAGGGTTAATATTTCCTTGGTAGCAATTGCAAAATAAATAAATAAAGTGAAAAAAAATTCATCGATTATTTTTTCAACTTTCAAAGTGAAATGCAAATATTTATAAGAAAATCATTTCAAAGTGCAACACCGATCATTTATAAAAAAAATAAAAGTTTTAAAGGGGAAGATAAGGGAACGCTTTGCCGATCTGAGTAATCTGTGTTGCCAATTCTTATGAAGAATTTCCTAAATTAGTAAACATGTTTCAGCAATTAATAATTAATTTTGTTAGTTTTTTTATAATATATAAGTTTATTATGTTTTTGTTTGCAAAATGTATTCAATTTAATAAACACTTATTTATGCTTTATACGTTTAATAATATTTGAGAATGGTGTAGAATAACACGCTAAAACTTTGGGTAAACAGATATTTTGAAATCTGATATCAGGTTCCATTAAGGATATTCTTATATTTGTTTTCATAGTTTTACTTCAATTTTAATACATTATACATAATATTTTAAAAAGAATTAGATTTCTCGATTTGTTTTTTTATTAAATGTTTTACAGTGCAAAAAAAAACTATAATAAATGGAATAATTTTTTTTTGAATTGAAATCTAAAAAATATTTTATAACTTTCAGAAAGTATTAAATAGTTCAAACTTATATTAAATGTTTAGCTTGTATTATCTTGGAAAAAGGAACTTGTACATTACTCATCAGATTATTAAATAAAAATATAAGTTATATGAAAACGTTTAATATTTTTTATTCCGGAATTTAAGCTATATCGGCATAAGCCAATTTATCATAGCCCGAGGGCCTTTTTCTCTCGTCATATATTTCGTGGTCCAGGAAGGTTGATAAATGAAAAGTCAGACATTAAACGGGTTGCTACTCTGTGTAGCCAAGTTAAATGAAGCTACGGAAACTAAATAATACCTATTTTAAATCCAAATAAGACTTAAGATTTTCATATAGTAGAATAATTTTAGTAATAATATTTAGTAGCATAAATTTATTCATAGTAAAATGTAATCGCGTGCTGTAAAATTAGTCTGTTTGTATACTGCCTATTGGTAATTAGTTGAACAACCCTAAATTATATATTTCATTTTTGGTTTAATTGTAAAGGTAAAATATCACTACGTGAGATCACTGTGATCTTATGATGATCGCATAATGAAATTAGTATATGTGAATTGCGCTCAGTCAATCCTAATATTGTGATGCCACAGTGAATATACAATTTTTATAATTACGCTAGTTAATTGAGTAGTTACTTATTTAACCTTTTGTTATTTTAACAGCGAAAATTTGAATAATTGAAAAAAGAAAAAATATTTTATTTGAATACTTATATTTATATTTGAAAAAGCTTGTTACTGTCAGAGTAATATTTTACAATTTCTTTCACAAGTGTTTTTGGTACCTTGCTGTTTAACCCTTTCGGTACTAGCGCCGGATATATTCGGCATGTATCTGATGACCCGCGTGGACGAGCACCGGATATAACTGGCACAGTTCTTATTTAACGCTTAGGAAATGAGTTTGTTATAAGCACATTTTCGGCGCGGCACATCGTTCAACGAAGGTATCGTGACGGGCAGAATTTCCGTACCGAAAGGGTTAAACAAAATAACGCTTAGTGAAAGATGTATTAATTAAATTAAATTGCAACAACGTAAAATTATTATAAGTGTACTGTGGCTATGATAATATTTGACAATTGTAACAATGTAATTATTTTTTGTATTGTCGAATTTTATACTAATTACACTAGCCAACAAATTTTGATTTTTAGTTTTTTCCAAAAACCAAATGTGCATATTATCTTAGTACCTTACTAGTTATAAACAAAAACGGAAGTTAATTATCGATCTGTACTCGTATTTTTGAGGAAGGGGTAAGACACTTTTTTTCAAGTTTAAAAAATTTTTTCTCTACAAATAGGCATTGTGTTATATTCAAATATAACTTGAATCAGAAAGGAGTAGTTAATGTGCATACAAAATTTAATTAATTTATTTTAAAGACTTCAAGAGCCATAAGGAAATAGGTGTCGCAATCTAAATTTTGGGAACTCTGTTATATATTATAAATTAAGTGAAGCCTTTAGGAGGAGTAAAAAGCTATCCTTTAATACCAGTATTCTATTTTTAATTTAATTGTTTTTTTGACTTTTCATGTTGCCAATTAGAAAAAAAGTCGTTTAGAAATTTATTAAAAATCGATAGACTTTTAGTATAATTGAACCGTGAATTGAGCTTTAATTACAAAAACGGAAATTGTACATTAGAAAGAAAGTAGCGTAAAATGTGTTTGATGAGGTGCTAAATAGAACGGCTGGGACTAAAGTCGAAAATTACGAATGACTTCGTCAAACTTTGCGTGCGATTTGCAACGATAAAATTATTCATTTCGTTGACTTTGCATGGAACTAATTTTCAAGTTTCTATATTTCATACTTTAAATACATCTCTCAGGAGACTATTACGTTTCAATCATTTACGATTTTCTTCGTTCAAATTAAGTTCTTAATTAAAATTGTTTGTTTAACTTCATCATAATAAAATAATGGGTTTTTTTTTGATTTTTTATAACTCCAATTTTTAATATATAAGTTTGTACTTTTTGATTTTATCAGCGTTGGTTTTAATCTCGTATATGACTTTTCAGAATTAACCCAATCTTTTCCGGTTTGCGGCTCTTTAAATAATCGTTTTTTTTTTTTCGCGGCTCCCTCTGTTCATCAGATTTTTCTTTTGAAATTCTGATCTTTAAAATACGGAAAACTGTTTTGTTTTAAAAGAGATTACCCATTTAACAACGAAATATTAAAAGCTTATAATTACTATTTTTTCTTTGCGATAATATAAAATATCTAATTTTAACTGTTTTAGTAACATCTATATTAAAACCGGAAAACTGCCGAATTGTATAATTAAATATTTCGCGGCTCCCCAGGGAGCTACAGCTCACACTTTGGGTTTAAAACAAGTAACATTTTTGAATGCGGCCATAGTGTATATTTTAATGATTTTCATTTATGAAAATTGATAACACAATAGCCCCAAAATTAAAAAGGTTGATCATCATTTTTAAACAAAGTCTAAAAAAAACCACGTTTCAAACATTATTTTTTTGAAAATTACTATGACTTTGACTTTCGTCTTTTATAATATATTATAAAAATTTAGTTTTCATTAAAATAAAAATATTTATAAAACAAATGAAATTTATAGTAACGGAATATAAAAAAGTTTGAAAATTTCATTTAATTTTTTTTCATTCAGCATTTTTAAAAAACAATTTATTTTTACATTACGAATAAATCAATATCATCAAGCGTTCTTCTTTAAATCATGAATGTATAGAGCATATTAAAGAAAAGTGAAATCAAAAACTTTAAAAAAATATTAAAACTATTTTGTTATCATGTAAATTATGCAGAAAAAATAGTATTTTAGTGTTAAAAGCTAAAAACACTTGCTTTAATATGAGTGACATCAAAAAAATGTAAAACAGTTTTTTCTTGATTTTAGCGCCCCCTAAAAAAATAAGTAAAATTAATCAATTGCTTAATAAAAAGGAATACGTCTTTCATTTAAAGAACATATATCGGTCTATATGTGAGTCAACAGCTTTGTAAAAATTGAAAAAAATTGAAAAAAACTGAAAAAAAAATGGAAAAAAAAACTAGAAAAAAAAATAGAAAAAAAAACTGAAAAAAACTCAGTTTTTTTAAAATTTCACGCTAAAAAACTGTTTAAATCACAAAAAGTTATTTAGGTTTTTTGTAGATCTTTTAAAGGCGCATAACTTTTATAAAGGTCATTTTTATATTAGAAAAAATTTCTTACACCTCTAAAACTCTTTTTTACTAGTTATATATAGTACCTGTTTTTATGAGTGAATATATACGAGTTTTGAATCTAAATATTTTCACTCAGAGTTAATTTCTTCTCTGTATTCACAGAAAAGTTTATTTGTTTTATTTGTTTCACACTATTCGCTGCCAGAAAATTTTCCTTTAATTGGAGAGTTTTTTTAAAAAAAATATATTAGTAAAAAATATACAATTTATTTATAAAGTTGTGTGCAATACCAGTTCTATAAAAAAAAATTATTAAAATTAAAACGTTTGCTATAAGTGTAGTATAAATAATTAGAAATTAATTTTCTGTGATATAGGTACCACGTGGAAAATGGTACTGTCAAAATTGCTCGTCAAAACATCCACGAAAACGAAATCACCGACGACCAACGAACAAGCAGCCAAATGTAAGCACTACCAATGAAACTTCAGGTACAGATGTAACTATCGCACAAAATAATGCAACAGCAATTCAAATTACGTCAAATGTAAGTATAATCGTGGACTTATTATTATCATCGATTGCGTATTCTAGCACTTTTTTTCGCAATTTCATTTACTTTATCGAATAGCCTATATACAGTAGACCAGAGGTGGGCAAAAGCCGGCCCGCGAGCCGGATCCGGTCCTCTTACTCACTTTATCCGGATCGTTGAAAAAGCCCACATGTATTTTTTAAATATATTTTATGCGATCTTATTAAAATTAAAAATTTCCTAATACCATTGTCTATCAATAACTACCAAATTTATTTGCCAAAATGTTTTAAAATGATATTTATGGTATTTTTATCGACAAAATTCTTGAGTATGGTAAAAACTTCACACAAAACATTCGTGCGTGCACAGCGCGTACAAAGTAAAGCTTTCCGGCCCGAGAGAGATTTTAAAAATGACATTTTGGCCCGCGCTTAAAATTATTTGTCCACCCCTGCCGTAGACGAATAAGACATGGACTGATTATTGAACTAAAGTTTCTGTTTGAATACGTACTCAAAACATACGTGTTTTTTTTTGAAAGTTTAAAATCTTAACTCAAATCAATCATCGAAAAATAAAGGCACATCGTCAGTAACAAACTTTATACCTTTTGATTTGTGCGAAAAATTTGTAGGTGATTACAACGATGAATAAAAGAAAATATATTTAAGACGTAAATTGGCAAAATCAATAATTTTTAACGAGTGAAAAGTAAACAAATTTAAACTCGGGGTTGTGGGGGCTACTGAGTGCGTCGGCAGATGGCGAATAGCCGAACGTCCTATTAGGATAGCCTCGAATAATCAAATAAGAGGTCGCGGACCAACCCCCTTCTTCACTTCCAGCCGAAGATGTAAAGCGACCCGTGCTGAGTGGCTGATTTCTATCCGGAGTGAGTGATAAGGACAACGGAGCCTCTAGAGTACCGGGCGCCCCCTAGAGTATGAACTTTACATCATCATCACCGGGTCACTGACGATGCGAACCATAATCTTACCCGGTGACTACCAAATTCATATGAATCTAAATAAAATGAAGGCAGATTAACTAATCAAACCTTCAGGTAAAAAAAAGCTTTCTAAGAAACTTTCCTCGAAAGAAAACAATGCTTTCCGCCGTTAAATACAGAAAAGTCATAAAAAAGAAGCCAATGCTCTAAAGGGGAAGAAATAAGACCCTGAAAGCGGCGATGACTCAAACAGATAAGGTTGAAGATGGTTAAGGAAAGAAGAAACTTCAAGCCTCAGTATCCAGACCTCTTTTTCTTGTGATCACGTCTTAGAATAAGAGAACCTGCTACAAGAACTCTCTTGTGGAAAGAAAAGCAGCAGCTTTTCAATTACTACTCCCATGATTTGAAATTGGTGAGACCCAGTACTAGGGAGACCTACAGCCAAGTCGCTGGCGGTAGGGTTATGAAGGCAATGTTCAGCGAATGTCTGAACAGCCGTTCTTAATATTGGATCGCCCATCCTGGAACAGGAAGATTTCAGGTGAGCTATTTCCTAGAAACATAATTGGACTTTTGTTTGGATATTTTATATACATGTAATTGCTCTTTTGAACTACCGGCTTGCTAGAAGTACAATAAGCCACATGGCTGCAGTGCTAGGGTACTAACCCCACTTAGTAAGCATGGCTTATTATTTATTTATTTATTTAAACAAATTTAAAAGGAAGTATAGGTCAAATGGCTATTAATAGTCACTTAAATTATTATTTTTGCACGTATACTTATTAAGTTCTAGACTCAAAGTGTTCAAACAGAAACTTTACTTCAATGATCATTCCGTGCTTTATTCGTTCTTAATATACGGATTAGTTAGGATAGTTAAAGTTTATTTTTTGAAAAAATTTGTGAAATTGCATTTATCTTTTACCAAAGATAAAAATAAAACAAATTAATATTATGTTTATGCTACTAAATAATATATAACTTTTTTTAGTGTACAAATGAAGGTAAAATTGAGAAAAGTAATGAAACAAATATCGACTCAATAAATGTATCTCAGAATTCGGCCAATAGCAGTGGAAATAGTAGTAGCGGAAGTGTTTTCAAGAAAGACAAATTAAATAAAAAGTTAACCAAGGAGTTATCGATGTGTAAGAAGCTATTGGATGAATTAGAATCGCATGATGACGCGTGGCCTTTCCTTTTGCCTGTAAATACAAAACAGTTTCCCACTTATAAAAAGATCATCAAGGTACCGATGGATTTATCTGTGATTCGAAGTCGACTCAAGGACCTTCAGTACAAGTCGCAGGACGATTTTTGCGCCGATGTGCGACAAATGTTTCAAAACTGCGAAACGTTCAACGAAGACGACAGTCCGGTAGGTAAAGCGGGACATCATCTTAGTCATTATTTCGAACTCAAATGGCTAGAATTAACCACATCTACCGTCAACAACAATGGTTCATCTTCCGCTTCTTCACTAACTGCTAAATAATGATTCTGATACGCAGACTTGTTTATTGCATTGATTCTTCCCGAGTTTTAGATAGGTATTTGGTTTTTTGTTCTCTAAATGCACACTGTAAATGAATGAATAACCCGTACAGTCAGTTTGATCTTGTAATTGTTTTAAAAACGTCTTTTTAACGATCATCGCGGATGATTATAGTCAAAAAAACGACTTTTTAAATCTAACTTTTACATAGAACTTTTAAAAAATGCGCTGTTTTACGACGAAATATACAACTATTTTAAAACAAAAATATGATCATTTTAAGAAAATTATTGTCATCTACTGATCAGATTATTGTCATAAAATTCTTCGAAAATCGTCCGAAAAGCATCTGAAACTATGTGAAAATCATACGGAAGTCATTCAAAAATTATCCGAAAATCGGCAAAAAAATTATTATAGAAATCACAAAATTATGTTATGAAAAAACGTTTTTATGATGATTTTATGATTATTGTACACTCGTTATTATGCATACAATTTTATGATCATCCTAAAATCATCGTTAAGACCAAGTAGCTGTACGGGGACTTTTGATTTCAATGTTTTTTGTTTTATGTCTTAATGTTCAGCGCTTTTTATTTTTTTTATTTAATTTCTTTATACTGATTGTGAAAATTAGCTCAAACTATTATTTTTATTATTATTCTTATTTTCTCATTTCCTTTAATCTGATGTCACACTTGGTTCCTAGACAGAACAAGAGTGTGACTTGCTTAGCCACGCCCCAGGGAAACTTTCGCATGATATATGCCGTGCCTAGAACTGCAGCTTTTTGCATCAACCTCAAGTGGGTCATCTACAGGGGAAGAATTTTAGTCAGTTCCTTCCAGTCTGACGTTATCAGTCCGTTCACCGAAACGACCACCGGAACAATATTCACATCTTTTAACTTATAAATGTGTTGAAGTTCTACGGCCAAAGCCTGATACTTTTGTCGTTTTCTCCAATTTTTGATATAATATTCTCGTCAAGTGGGATGGCAACTTCCACGATAATGGCTTTTCTGCTGCATTAGTCTATCAGTAATATGTCAGGTCTGTGATATTCTACTTTCCTATCCGTCACGATTGGCTGATCCCATAACAGACATACCTGGTTTTTTCGTATAATCGTCTCCAGCTTATACTTATAATATGGGGTCTCTTCTTGTATAAGCTTATACTGCTTTGCAATAGCCTGATGAATTATTTTAGCCACATTATCATGACGTTGTTTGTAGTCGGACTGGGCGAGCGCCCCACAAGCTCCCACAATATGTTGGATTGTTTCCGTTTTGACCTGACACAGTCTACATAAATCACTATCATTTGTTTTCATAATATACCTTTTATATGCACGTGTGCTTATTACTTGGTCTCGAATCGCACATACAAATCTTTCCATCTCTGCAAACAACTTCGCCGCTCTTAACCACTCTGTAGATTCTCCAATATCAATGTGCGGCGCCCTCAAAACCGTAGCGAAACGGCCATGAAGCTCCATCCCACTCCAAGCCTCTCGTCGTTTGTCAACACTTAATACTAAATTTTCATTATTTTCAACATCTTCATGATTGTCACACTTGATTAGATTGAAAGAATCTAGTTATATTCTTTGCCTTTGTGCTCTTTCCACTAGATCCTTCCGTTTTTCCCAGAAGTATCTCTTAAGTCGTCCGCATTCTCTACTGCACATCATTTCTAATGACAACAGTCCTTGCCCGCCTATATTTCGAGGCAAGTAGAGGCGGTAAATAGAGCTTCTGGGGTGCAACATTCGGTGTTTTCTCATGACAGACCTAATTTTTCAGTCGAAGTTTTGTAGAGCGGTAGACGACCAGTCCAGAATGCCAAATGTGTACGTGGCAACGGGCAGGGCAAAGTGTTAATAGCTCTTACTTTATTCCTTCCAGATAAATGAGTTCGACACACCCTTCCAAACCTAGACAAAACCTTCCTCTCTACCACCTCTCGTATCTGCGTTGTTTTTACCGAAAGTAACTGCTAGATGCCCAAATATTTATAAGACTCGCCCATGTTGAGAGCATGGCACGTCAGCCCTGATATGAGAGTAACGTTCTCCTCACCTGACTCAACCCGACCGCGCTTAACGTGCAAAGCTGCGCATTTATTTAATCCAAATTCCATGCGTATTGTCGTACTAAACTCGTTAACTATCTCCATCATGCTTCCTAATTCATCAGCATTTCTGGCGTACAGTTTTAAATCATCCATGTAGAGCTGATGTGTAATTCGGCTTTCGTGACATCGCTCAATCTTATACCCATATGAACTGTTGTTAAGCAAATAACTCAACGGGTTCATGGGCTCTGAAAGATGCCCCACCTAATTTCAACAACCATATAATCTCCGTTATATGTTTTATTAATTACGAGCTTTGTATGCCAGTTTACCATGCATATCTGTAAAAGAATTATTACATTTGGATCAACTTTGTACACCCTTAAAACCTCAAGTAACCAAGTATGTGAGACAGAGTCAAACGCCTTCCGGTAATCAATCCAGGCAACAGAAATATTACGTATTTTCTCTTTCACTTGTAATGCAACAATTCTATCAGTAATTAATAACTCTTTATATCCACGTGCATCTTTTCGGCATCCATTTTGCTCAGTCGCCAGGATGTCATTCAGGTCTATATGATTGTATATTTTTCTCGCAAGAGTAGGGGTGAAAATCTTGTAAGCCGTGGTGAGACAAGTTATTGGGCGGTAATTTGCCAGGTTAGAGCAATCACCTTCCTTATACAGCATATAAATGTATCCAAACGTTAAAATCCGCGGCATTGATTAGGGAGAAGTCAGGAAACTTTGGAAGTGGCCCAAAGGTGTTTTATGCGTTGTTGTAAAGTATTTCCACCAGAAATTACATATACCATCAGGACCGGGGGCTCGCCAATTGTTTGTTTTTTTTACTGCCATCCGAATGTCATCTAAGTCGATGGAAAATTGAGGTATCTCTGGCAATTTTTGCGCCTCATTTTGGAAAGTTTTGAGCCATTCAGATTTCTCATCGTGTCTTACAGATATAGACCATGTCGAAGATCAAAATTCTCTCATGGTTTCAGCACTTGGCAATTCATTATTTAGTTCTTGTATTTCTGTATTGCATTCAAGACTTCGGTAGAAATTTCGCTGGTTTTCCACAAAACGGCGTGTCTGGCTTTTTCTTTCTGACGATTCATGATATCGTCTTATTCGTGCTCCAAACGCTGCAATACGTTCCCGCATATATTCTTCCTGCTGTCTTAAACGTGAGACTAGATTTTTCGTCGAAGTGTCCTTCATTAGTCTTATTATGTTATGTACTGTTCGTTTCACTTTTTTACTGACTGTGCTCTTTTCTTTAAACCATTTCTGTAAATAGGCTATGTCTTTACGGATAACATTAATTCTCTCTTCAATCCATCTCAACCAGAATGGTGTCTGTGGTTTTGTATTTCGATTTCTTTTATTGGCCACTGTATTTAAATTGGTTTTTAAGCCTATAGCTTCGCAGACCGTATATGCTGCCCAGTGGACAATCCGAAGCAGCTGCTCATATGAGTGGCTTTTTGACAGTTCATCCTCTAAAATATTATTGACCTGTGTAATAATTTCAATTAGTTGTGGGTTTATCTTCGGCTTGTTTATTCTTGGTAGAGATTCAATAGGTATGCCGTCATATATGAGCTTATATCGACAAAATATCTCCTTCAGTATGGCTTTAAATTCATTTGGTTCCGCCATATTGTGACTCCTGTCCTTAGCGGTTTGCATATTTCTCATGTCTTCATGATCGTTGCTTCTATTGACATCTTTATCGTTAATAGCCTGCACGTTTTGCAGTTCTTCATTCCCCGTATCTCCACCGTCCTCCTCGTAGACTGGCTGAGTGTACAATTCAATTTCTCTTTTTATTACGTTAAGCTCAGCTGTGGACAGTCTTTCGTTCACTTGAATAGATCGCACCTGACTGCAAAGATTTTGTTCCGTTAGTGTTGATTCCGGGTATATCTTTTTCCATTCCTTTACCAATCTCTTTCTGAATCCTTTTAATTCTCTCCTTGAGTTCGTAGCTATATAGTATGTGCGCATTAGTTCATTATTTAGGCTTTTAGTCCATTTCATGTGCTGGCGTTTTTTTCCGATTAGCGTGGACGGAACTCTAGGCTCCATCAAACGTGTCACCGGGCTCACCATTTGTGGTGATTCTTTTTGTGCGGTAGCCCTACGATCCGAGACGCCGCGTTTCCGAGATGTTCTAGAAACCCCATCTCAATTACGAGTAAAGGTAGCCCATTTCTCACTGTTAGTCCTTCACCACTACCATCAGCGCTGGTTTTCAAAGCCGGATCACGTGCTCGATTTATTCTTTTAAATCTACTCATATTTCACCCTCGGATTATAATTCGTACATGTAAGGTGCCGGGTGAGCGCCTTACACAGGGTATCTAGGCGCAAGACCCCATCCTCGCACTGGAGAACCCGAGGATACCTATATAAAGCAGCCGCCCCTCTTTAGGGTTCAGTCGCTGACCAGATAGCCGCTCGTTCCGAGTCAGACGCTTCTGGATTTTGTGTGTCTCCTTTAGTCTGGCCCCTATCCAGCAGACCAATCCGGTATGGATGATCCTTTTAGTGGCCAAGTTTCCCGCGGAAAATCCAATTTCCGCCAAACTCCTATCAAGTGAGCGACCACCAAATTATATTTGTTCGTTCATGGGGGCACAGCAAGACAAGGACCCCCCAAGAAACTCAGGCCACACCCGGCATAGCTCTATGGGTTATTGGGGCACGCAAGCTTCTCCACCTAGCAATAAGCTCAAGGCGAGACACTTGGGAGGAGTTATTATTATTATTATTATTATTATTATTATTACAGATTTGTACAGATTTGTTTTCTGTAGTTTTTTCAACTTGAAGTTTTAAACACCAACTAAAAAAAGAAAATCTGAATCGAATTATCGCGAATATTTGTGTACATACTTGCGACAAAATTGTCGTGGAGTAACGCTGGTGAAAACATGCGTTCTTATTCTTAACAATGTTTTTTTATTAGAGTAAGCTTATTACTAACTAAATATGTAAAAGTTTTAAAAATATATGTAATACATATATCATAATGTGCTATATAAATGACATTTTCACTAAATATGTTGATTTATATTTGTCTTTTAGATGAGATTTACCAAAATCAAAAAGCAACAAACCGTGGTATAGCACTGCACAATAATCTTCATTATATACTTCGTGTACGATTAGTGTACTTTGATAAATCTTCAGGTATTCGTTATTTTCTTATTGTATTTTTTCAAATATTTGTGATTTTAAGTAGCATTTTTTGAAATAAGTTGAGTGAAATATCGATTAGAAAGCTTTATAAAAAAAATTACATGACATTGATAAACAACTATTATAGAAAAAGTATATAAAAATAAATTAATAAATCACACCAGATTTCCGCTGGGAATATGTTCGAATATGTATAGAACTCATATGAATACTAGAATTTATTGATTTGTTTTCAAAAGTTTTAAAACAAATAAAATAAGATAAAGGATTAACTTATTTCATCTCAGAGCCAATACCAATTCGATTTTAGTGAAAGGTGTTTGAATACTTTTATGAGTGTAAACATGGGCGTACGTCGTATGTACAGTTGGATCTAAAATACGCCCAAAGATAATCTATTTTGAGAAAATCGTCAAAATATTCTATGAAATTAAACTTATAATTTTATTATTGTATCCGATGTGAAAATAGGTTAGAGACATCGGTGTCTACGAGAATTGAATCTGAAACTCTGAAGTCTAGGCTATTGGAGCTTTGCTAATTATAGAAATGTGCAACTTAGCTATTATTTCTTTATTATATTTTTGATGTTCTTTTATTATTTATTTATTAAACTGACTTCGAAAAATAACAGATAACTTTCTCTGTTATCTAAAGCTTTACTAAATTAGTCTTAAAATATTTTTGTTATTAACCGTTTGACTGCTAAAGAGTGCTATTGCGCTTTTCTTATATTACTCCAACAATTCGATGAGTGATAATGTTCCTGTTTTATGTCAAGACTGTGGAGAGCGTAATAATATTCACAGAATTAATTGAAACAAATTTATGTAAAGAATTGGTATTTTTTAATTTTTGTTATTGCAAAGTAAAACAAGTTAATTTATTGTATTAAAAGTATGTTATATTCTTTTCAATAAACGCACAATTAATGCCATAATTTTGACACATGACCGAAAAAATATGTCGGCATGCAAACGGTTAATAGAGAACTAACATCTAAAAGCTTAATTTGGTAATTTCCAATAGTATTTTTAAGATCAAAATGTTCTCACAATAACAATATTTCAGATTTGCACAGAGCACAGTTTGCAGAAAAAAAAATTAAAAGGTTTTTTCATTAGTTTGTATGAAAAAAAAAATTAATTTGATCATAATTTCTGGAACTTCACAAATTCATTATATTAAGATATAAACTTGTATTTTTGTATCTGTCTCTTAACTGTATGATTTTTTCATTATAGTTTTCTTTGATAAAATTCGTCATTTATCATCCGGAAAAAGCGTAATTTAAAATATTCTTTAAACTTTATTCCAAAGTTCTTTAAAATTTTAAACTTATAAACTTCAGTTTTTTTTTTTTAAAAAAAAAAGTGTCGTAGCATAAGAGTCTTTACATATCCCTTGCTTTTAAGCAATCGATGATCTCACATTATAAAATTACTGTAAGTTCACTTTGTAATACAGATGTGAGTTTTTCTTATTTTGGAGTCCCTATATGAGATCACGCAGTTATCTCGCAGATATCAAACCAGTAATATGAGGTAAAATTTTGATCCCTTTGTTAGCTTACACTGTGATTACGATTTGAATTCTCACTTCCAATTCACTAGGTGAAATCATATGTAGCTCACAAATGTTTATCGAAAAAGGCTATCGATGTTATTTCGATATGAATTTTTTATAGATTTTATCTTGTTTAATTTTCAAGGACCGGGTTTGTGTTAACTGTTTAACTATGTGAAAAATAATATGCTTGATTTTCAACAAAGAAGATCCAGAACTCCAAGTTCTCTGAGTGATAAAAAACCTAAAAATTTACGTTGATAAGGATGATTTAAAAAGTATCGCCATTTTTTAGTAAACGCTACAACGGCGGCAACTAATTTAAATGTAGAGAAAGAATAACAGAATGATTCCAACAAACCATATTGAAAAATTCAATTTTTTTTTCTTGTGGGATTCTATATGAATTCTATATGAAATTATTATCACTTTAATTTGGAAATTTATTGGAATTTCTGTTGAAAATAAATTTAATGTCTATATTTTTTAACATATAGATTTTATATAGAAACAATAAAAAAAATATAATTTTTTTATATATATTTGAAAATAAATGATTCACAATTTGAAACATACGGAAGTAAAACAAATATTTTATAATTCGTATGGGGAAATTATAAGAAAGTATTCTTTTTACAACCATATTGATTCCTTATTGTTTCAGTGTTAAATGATTTGTTGAGGTGTTGACCAAAGAAAATAAAACGAATTTGTCTTAATTGCTATAAATTAAGCGCGTAGAATCAAATTGCGAACCTGTGAATATTAAAAATTGATTTTATTAAAACATTAGTGCTTTACGATACTTAGGAAATCTATGACTGAGATATCTATTGCCCTAGAAATCCAATGGAATCCCTGAGAAAACTTGATGCATCTGTGTCATTTGTGTTTTCAATAAATAGAATTTATAAATTATAAGAATTATTGAAACTAACTCTAATAAACTTCTGTTAAAAAAATTCTTTTTAGTAGCTTTGAAATAAAGTTTAGTTAATTTCTTTAAATAAAATTACGATTTAATAAAAATACAGATCGTTTTAAGACACTTCTCAGATACACTCATTTTTTCATTTTATCCGCAATTATAAAGTTTAAAAACATTTTTACCACATTCGTAAAGCCACAACATGAAATATGTATTTGTTAATAATATATGTTTCATTTGATAAACAGAAATATGCGTATATAATAAATTTGTACATAATAAAAGTAGAGTAGATCCATTTATTGAAATAATATGTTATTTAATTAAGAAAAATAAACTCTTCTGTTTTACGATAATTGTATAGAGCTTTCTATAAAACTGTATTTAAGCCGTCAAGAACTTTTCAGAACCAGAAAATTACAAAATAAGTTTATGTTTCAATTAAGAATTTTTTACACTGAACACAAATAATAATCAATTTAACAATTTTATGAACACTTTAATGTAACCTTTTAACTACAATCAAAATAATTTTCAAAATATAATCAATGCCTTTTTATATTGATACTAAGTTAGTGCAAAATGAACAAACGTGAGTAATCAATCAACTGCAATTTTTTGTAATAAGCCCTAAAGTACTAGGCGATTTGTGTTTTAATGGTTACCCTGCCACTTTTTTTAAACTTCTGATTGTGTGACGTATTCAGTATCATATTCATGAGCATATTAGATTGGATTGCTGATAAAACGAAACAGGTTGTCGAAAAAACTTTAAAGTGCTTTTGCGTAAGCTTTAGTGTCTGATTTTTTTAAAAAAAAAGGCGCAATAATTCAAATTAATTTGTATAATTTAAAAACAACAACAAAAATCGAGCATTTAAGCTTTTTAAGTGAAAATTTATTAATGTTTAAAAAATTAAAGACTCTCTTAAACGTGTAAAAGGCAATAGTGTTCAAATTGATTTCCGTTAAATAAAAGCAGTTAACGGTTTTTATATTTATACATTCGTGTTTCCAATTTAAGGAGAATGATTTCTTCGACAACATTTTCAGTTCATCAGCAGTTCATGTCTATTATATCCATGATCATATCGTTTGGCTACTATTTTTTACGTTGAGTTTCGTCTTTATTTTATGCGTCTATGTTCTATACTGTTACTTTGGATTTTATTCATTTAAAATTGTTTTGTTTCCTTTTCATTATTTTATTTTTTGATATTGTAATCTTAATTTAATTACACGATTTTTTATGAATAATAGACATTAAGAATCACTAAGTAGATAGCATATCCATTGATAAAAATGTCAGTACCGCTTGTTACAACTCTGGGATGAAATATGTTTAAAACCTTTTTTAATCGTTTAAAACTATTTTTTTGCATAACGTAAAAGCTAGCGAGCTTCGATATCAACGATACTAGTTATAATCTCTAGTCGTAACTGTCTAAGGAAAAATAGACACAAATCTAAAACAAAGTCACCAAGGTGCTAAATATATTTATATTAAGAAATTTAAAATTTTACTGGTTAAGCAAATGTGGGGAAACTGGTGTGAAAAAGTGTGTGCTTTTTTGCTGATAAAACGAATTTTGTGATATTTCGGGACACGGGAACAGTGCGCAAACCGAGTCCGAGTTTGGCTCATCGATAATGCGGCTGCTGGTGTCGATTTATTTTTAAAAGCGATTCGCCAAAATCGTAAATCCGAAACAGATGACTTTAAAGCGGATTTCGCAAAATTTATTTTAAGAAATGCTATTATTGTTTCGTCTCTCTTTGTATAAGAAAGCTCCGAAGTTTCCAATTTTCTCTGTTTATTTTTTATTTTTGAGTTTTATTTTTTAATTGTAAAATTTAGATTTTATTTTCTGAAATGTGATTTTTAGAAACGTTTTGTTTTATGTGAAAAGCAATTATTGCAATTTATGTGAAGGAAGAAAAACTAATTTTTTATAAATAGAAAAACATATACATATGAATTTTTCATTTCTTGTTTTTTATTCGATTTCGATTAGTTTTTGTTTTAGTGCAGTGGTTCTCAACCGTGTTATATACAGTAAACTCTTGAATTTACTGCTCAATTTTACGTATGCATACAGGATGTGTTTACTGTCTGGATATGTATCGAGGAGAAATCGAAAATGCATAACAATTTATATAATTGTTTAAGAAAAGTGCATTTCGATTCATCATTATGTTTGCCGTCACGTTTTTCTATTCATTGTTGATCACCTAGCATTTTTAATGGTTAATTGACATTGATATGTACCCGTACAGACACTTTGTTTTTATGACGATATACGTCGTAAAACAATTTTAATATAACTTTAAAACAAAACTAGCTGTATGGGTACGGGAGAAAATGTTATTTGAAAAATTTAAATACCTTTTTAATTGTAGTAAAACACTGTACATTTTGAAAATATATGAAGATGTCTGATGAATACGTTTTTTTTACTAATATGAAACTGAGTCATATGTCTATACGAAGACGACGTAATAGAGATATAAGCAATTAATCGTGTTGATTTTTAAA
>AGDA01077551.1:0-11468 GCA_000281935.1 Mengenilla moldrzyki | reverse complement strand
AAACTCGTACTCGGAACGGTGTCCAAACTCGTACTCGGGACGGTATCGAAACTTGTAACTCGGACTGCGTCTTACGGAAATTACTTCAGTGTGAAAACAAACGCGAGATTTATTTTTTTATAGATTTCTATATTTCACAGTACGAACCACACCTAACTAATGATAATAATGTTTGAGAATTTTGCTCCTTATATTTGAAGAAATTACACCGATATCCTTGTTTCGGGCTATTGAAAATATTTTCAATAAATATTAAGTTAAGACAAATTATTTGAGCGTTTTAACTTTCAACAGAAATTAGTTTCGGCTACAAATAAATCATAAACTATAATGCTTATAACATAATTTAAATGTGCGAAATATTATAATACTTATAATGTATGTAATATAAATGGAATATAATATAAATGAAATATAATATTGGTAAACTATGGGAGCCGATTACTACAAAGTGAACGCATTTTTAAAAATTTCCGTCATAATTTCGGTAAATTTGGACATAAAACACTTAAATCGACAAAATTTTAATATAAAAATTTAGTTTTTCTTTTCAACTGGTATACTGAAATCAACTAGAATTCCATTATCCAAATCACATTATACAGAATACATGAAAAGCTCCAAAATCAATTTTTGTTGCTTTTTTAAATAAAAACAGCTGAAAATAATCAAATCCAGAATAATATTTTAACACTATTAAGGTGTCATAACGATTGTTATTGTCAGAATTCCAGTTAAAAAAATTGCTTAAAAATATATTTTAAAGTGACTTTAAGAGACATTTGTGTGATATGATTACTATTTTTAATCTTTCATTATACTATAATTGGACTCTTTTAGTTTTTTTATCCAATTTAAAAACGATCGTAGAACTTTTTTGTTGAATAATACAAAAATGAAAAATAAACGATACTGTTTACTGTTATTTTAATCCATTCAAGACCGATTGCACACACGGTGGGAAATAGCTTTCCGAGGCAAAAAGACAGCTTTACACACCGTGCGTGCAATAAACAATGTACAAAAAAGCTTTCGCTCCTGGGGACCGTGCTCGAAAAAAATCGTCGTCTCGAATGGGTTAATATATACATAGATCATATAAAAATATCTATTTATTAACAAATTAAGTAAAATATCTAACTATTGAAATTTTAACTATTTGTAGCAGAAAAAGACTGTGAAATTCATAATTTAAGTGGAATTCCGAAATGTGATCCGTCTGAAGTATGTATGGAACAAAATAATTCTTTGATAGGCAGTTGTGAGTGTCAACCTGGTTATCATCGTCCTCATTCTGATTGTATTCCGAAATACTCTGAAACAGGATCTTCGCTTTTACAAGTCGACCATATTAATACCGAAAAGCAAACTGGTTTCGGATACTTTTACTCGTTTTTAATCATTCTTTTGATCACAATGTTCGTCGCTTCTTTGGTAATATTTGAGCGAAAATACCGTTTTCGTTTTTGGTTTCAAAATCAATTTCGACATCGTAACTTGCCCGAACAATTTATTGTTTACGAAAATGATCGTGAAATTTGAAGCTATAAAATAATAATACTTTCTGTGATAATATTATTTATGAACAAAAATTCACATGACTGTTACAATTGCATATTTTTATCATATTTATGTATTGATTTCTCTCTTTAAGTTTATTCAACAATAAATAAAATTCAACTAATAATCAAAATACTTTTAAATAAAAACTTAACAATATCACGTAATAAAAACATTTGGAAGACTAATAACATTATTACTAATTCCACGAGGAATTATATCCATTCCATTCAAAGCCTGGAACTAAGTAAATTAACCGATTGGCAAAATAAAAGTTAACAATTCCTAGGTAAGCAGTTCGTGGTACGCCACTCTAGAAAATATTGTATCATAATTTTATAAATCTATTTAGAAATTCCACACATGTACACTGAAAAAAAATTGTTCATAATATTAATAAACATTGTTTTTAGTAAAAATTTATTGTATATATGAAATACTTCATATAAAATATTTCTTAAATCAAGAGAATCGTCAGTGATCTATTATTTAGATTTATTAAATCCATTTTATTACATTAATAAAACCGTTTTATTGATTATATGAACACATTTATAAATATGATGTAAAATTTTTTACTTTTTGTAAATATAATAAATACTTTTATGGATACAATTATTATAAATTATAGTTCCATTATGAAATTATTAACAAAGGAAACTTAAACCTAAAATTTTATATTATGAATACTATGAATAAAATCATTGGCTCAGTTAAAAAAAAAATCATTAATAGAATGTTTTTTTATAAATATTACACAATTTTTTTTCAGTGTATTTGAGGTTTTTTCAATAAGTTTAGAAAAAACTTATTTACATATATTTATTAGCATTAGCATCAACTGAAACCACATATTTTTAATTTTTTTATGTATAAATAAATCATACACTTATGTAATAATCGGAGATAAAATAATTTGTTTACCAATCTATACAAATTGGCTTGTGAACAATTCAAATAGCTAAAAATCCCGCGACAAACACCAGAAATTTGTTTTTTATATTTTTAGGTTTTAGTAAAAAAACATATTTAAATTAAAAAAAAATTCAAGATGGAATTTCCATGAATAGATAGAAATGCAAATAAAAAACTTACTCGAAAATCATCCATTATACCAAAATATTTAGCTAAAGCTTTGAATTCAATAGGAGTGCGGTAACTGATTTTAAAAGACAATACGTTTAAGTCTACTAAGTCGGTTTTGAACTTGTTTAAAGTAAGTAGTTTAGATGTATTAACTTTTTCTAAAAACCATTTGTCATAATTCTTCTGTAAAAATTACATAAAATAAATTTAAGAATATGATGAATGATAAAATCACGAATTAAGTCCACATCTGGGGTTGAGTAGATAAATTTAAAATTAGGCGATACGGTACACCAAGGCTCAGATATAATGGACTCAACTGTCACCAGTGTACTCAAATTTAATATAAAACGAATGTGGTGTGAATGCTTTTTTCTGAACGTGAAATATATAACCTTAAAATATAAAACACATAATTGACGTTCATTTCGATTGAGACATAATTGCGAGATAAAAAAAAAACTAAATACTGAAAAATCATCACTCCGAAAAAAAAAAAAAAAATAAAAAATCAAAAAAGCTTAACGTTTTTCTGTACCGAAACTTCAAAATCACTTATGAAAAAGTTCTGTCAAATAGTCTTAGCTTTACAAGTAAATTAGACGTTAGAAAATCGAAAAAAATTAAGCTTAAAACTTTGTTTTCTCTGAAATACCGGCTAAATTTTGGTTTTTTTATTGCGCACTGCAGGAATAATTAATGATAACGTATATTAAATTGTCATGCGAATCATGGATAAAAGTTCACATTAAATTTAAATTACAATATAACATAGACGTTAATCATCTAAGTGAGAGGAAAAAATCTTGGTTGTTATAAAGCTTAATTACATTGGAAAATTTCATGTGTTAAAATCTAAAATATGGTCGTCAAAATAAAATTGTTTTATAAGAAACTAATTTTTTAATTTATGACCTTCAGAACCATATCTTTTTAGAAATACATTTCTATGTATCATTTTCGTACTTAGGAATCCGTACTCATTAATAAGGTTCAGTGTTACCAATTAAAGTTTCTTTTTAACTTAAACAAGCGCCGGACAATTAGAAAAGGTTACTGACCCCTGGTGTATACTCTAAACCAGACGTGTCAAATACTTTTCAATATGAGCTAAACTATTTACCTTTTTCATTGCTTCTAAATCGACAAGAGAATAATCTATTTTTTTGTCATTCAGAAAAATGTACTTTAAATGATTTTCAAAAAAATAACCACTAAAAATAAAATCGGTTCAATAAATAAAATTGTAGATTTCCAATAGAATTAATGTTAATTAATTTGACCTAAAACATAAAATAACGGTGGTAAATAATCCCTAAAGATAAAAATGAACAAATGAATTTCTTATGTCATTTATTCTGATTGTCTTTGAAAAAATGGAAATGATCTACATTTTTTCACAATATTAATATATGCGATAGATAAGGTGATTGAAACCGTTAGTAGTTTAACGCTAAGTTTAAACAATGACCACATACCATTTAAGCTTCGCTAGTTGTGCCTTGAGTTACACAATACTTTTGAAAATGCTATATGCAAAATTTTAGTCCCAAAATAACCTAGGTGCCGAATTCTGAATTTATTTAAATGTTCTTATTTAAGGGTTCTGGCATAGTTTCAACTTGAAAAATATTTACGTTATTCGTGTGATTATTTCCTTAAAGATATAGCAGGAGTTAGAAAAACAATATATAACAATCATATCCCCATTTCATGAAAAAATAACCTATATAAATTTTCTTTGCTTTCTGCAAGTTTTACATATATCTTTTTTTTTTATAAAAGTTGTACAATCAGTAATATAAAAGTTTAAATTAATTTTCTTACGTTTCGGCATAACTTTTAGTACTTATTCTTCAAGAATTATTACTCGAATAGCATATATATTTTCCAACTCGAAGATGTTCTTGATTTAAGTCATTCGAGACCGATTGTACACACGGTGTGCAAAAAATTTCCAGGGCTATGAGGCAGCTTTGCACATCGTGTTTGCAATAAACAATACAAAGAAAAAAATTTCGCTCCTGAGAACCAAGTTCGAAAAAAATTGTCGTCTCGAATGGGTTAATAAAGCTAATTAGAAAGCAATCTACATCTGACATCTGGAATTTTTTTCAATTAATAAAAGATCAAAAAAATATAACTAATAACATAACTCTTATGGAAATACATGAGAAATAAAATACTGAGAAACGCCAATTTTGCCAATTGTTTTCGTTCTGGAAATTTCTGGTCTTATGCACGATCGATTACGCCTTTGTTCCGGTCTTCGCACCCAATCGTCCCAATACACTTTAGGCCAGTTTTCTCTCAATTCTAACCAATATTTTTTAGACGTCATCCATCCAAGTCCCGGGAAAAAATCAGTTCTGTGAAATATCGAGGCTCCTTGAGTATTTATTAATTTCTTTTTACCATTATCATTCCAGGCAGAAATGCACCATATCGAATCGTCTTCTTCCAACAAGTGATAAAATTTTAAAAAATAATCATAAAAATCAACAGCTACTAATAAGTCATCTATTAAATAAAAGATGTATTAGAAAAATAAAAAATGTGAGAAGAAAATAGAACCTTCAACTATTATCACATAATCGAATTCCGATACGACAAATATCTGATCTAAGGCCCATTTATAATGTCGTGAAATTTTATGATAGCCTAAATCTTTTATTTCATTTTTCGGCAATTTAAAATCAGATTGATCAGGTTGTTGTATTAGAGTTATCTTTGCAGCAAAGTTATCTATGCTCTGTTTCACATTAGTATCGTTACAATCCTTTTCATAAATATAATTCAAATTAAACTTTTACTTCACTTTATATATATATATATATAACTATAATAATCTTGATGATTATTACTTTGTGTAACAGACATAACAAAATGAACTTTTAACATTGTTCATTTATGATAAATATTAACATTTATTTATTTAATTTAAAACTTCTTATTTGTAAAATACTTAGTTCACAAAAGAATTTTTATATTTGTTTAACTATCAATTTCCTTTCGGACTTAAGATCCGAAAATTTTTAGTTCATATTATATATTGAATAATGATAATTTGTGTTAGATGGAGTAGTACAAAATAAATCGAGCCTGGCTAAAGTTGAAAAAAAGGATATTTGTTTTAAAATCTTCTGTATCGCGTTAGCAAAATCCGGTATGAACCTTTAGTGGTTCATAGATTTTACTTTCTTCTACCAGCATAAACCATCGGTGGTTCACACATAGTTTTCTCCATCTGGTAGCGTGGGTCTTCGGTAGGCCCCGTGCTTCTAATTTTATTTAAAAACGCCTAATTTAAACTGAAATTATATACGAATTTCAGATTTCCAGATCGAATGTGGTAAAATGCTTTAAATTACTTTTAATGAATTAAATTTTAGGTTATTTTTTACATAATTTATTTTCATCTAGTACACATAATTGTATTTAAATTTCCCTTTTTATAGTTAATACATTTAGTGACAAATATGTTTAAAAATGTTTTACTTTATTTTAACCTTTTTTTTCATAGATACCGTATATTAAAGGGCAAAGTCATCATGGTTACTGACAATGGGAACCACAGAATAATGAATATAGAAGGATAACTGCTATTGTTAAGATAGAACAGAGTTCCTAAAAAACGTTCCATTCATACTTAGGGATGTTACGGAGGTAAATTTTTGAATCGAAGCCAGAGTCGAATTTTCAATTTTTATCGAAGTCGGAACCGGAGTCGGAGTTAATTATTGAGCCAATATGTTTCTTTTAAAAAAACTTATAAAATTTATAATAAATTCAATAAAATCAATAAAATCAATGAATTTTATTTATTAAAACTATACGTAATGACGAGTTCTTAACTGATGGCTCGGCAGAACGAATTATATTAAACGCTTGAAACCGACACATACACTATTAGGTGACAAATCCTGCAGGGTAATCATTCCTAACATTAGTTTATCGATTTTTTTCAGTTTCACATTTGAAACATTTCATTCTTTTTGACATGTCAAAAATATCTTTTATAGAAAACGTTAATGTTGAAACAAAAGCTTTAAAATTATTTTCAAGTTACTCAAACTTTTCATATCATCCAGAATGCTTACTTTTTGTGTCTTTTAAGAGAAGATGTTGCACCAGCTTTTCTACTATAATTTTTTGCATAAATTTTACACCTTGCGATTTGAAAATCAACTTTATACAAAGAAATTCCAAAGTGCACTTATTCTGGGAATTTTTACAAAGCATGTATGCTATTTGGACAGAACTAATAAACAGTGCAGTCAGGTTTAAAGTGAAAAATTTTTCTTTGTATTCAAAAAAGTTAACTTTTCAAACTCCGATCAAAAATTTCGGAATCGAAGTCGGAAGTAAAAAAGTGTCGGAAGTTCCGACTAATTGGAGTCGGAGTCGAAGCTTCGTAACATCCTTAGTTCACACCAGAATTACTAGTGTTGCGTTTTACATTACCATAGTTGCCAGTTCATTTTTGTGTGACAAAGTTATCAGTTAACATTTTACTAGCTGCTGTCACGTTCGCGTGATTTATTCTCATATTTGGATTCTTTAAAGTTTTAATGAGTTAAAGGCACTGGATATGGCATGCGTATTCTGAAAGCTTATATCAAGTGTATAGCAAAATCAAAAAAGTTTTTGAAATTCTAAAGCATAATTTCGAGAAAGGGGTAAAATTTTTTTCCAGTTCAAAATTTTTAACTCCAAAATCAAAGCACTTAGAAAGCTAAAAAAATTTTTTAAAAATAATTGAAAACGTATGTCTATATTCGTAAAAAAATTCACGTTATTATCTTTAACGGTTCGCGAGTGAAAATGACACAAATTTGGAAACACACCAAAAAAACGCATTATGGATTTCAAAGAATTAAAAATTTTTTTTTCATTGCAACTAAAACCGATTAGCAAAAACTAACTACTAGAGGATAAACAAAATAGTTTTTCTTGATATCGGAGAAAACAATTTTAGATACCAAAAGGTAGTTGACGAGAAATAATTTTTTGAAAAGTGATGTGTAAAAAAGAGTTAAGCAAAGCACTGTTGTCACTTGAACCAAATAACAAAAAAATTAAGAGTGTTTTTATTTTTTATTTTCACTAAAAACTATTTTGCTTCCCTTATTTAAAATACTCAAAAAGTGAAAAAATAGCGTCAAGGGGTGAAAAACGGAGGTTGAAAATCATTTTTCAAAAAGTTCAAAACTTCGTTGTTTTACAAAAAAGTTAATTATATGGTTGGTGAACACATTTTTCAATGAAGTAATGCAAACTTCAAACATATAGGGTGGGGGTGACTTTTATGGAAATTTTGAAATTTACTATTTTTTGAAAATTAGAATCTTATACACGATGATCATTCTTTAGAAATGAGATAAGAAAAAAATCATGCAATTAGAGGTTGGAGTAACTTTTTTAATTTTTTTTTTATTTTCAAAATTCTGATTTGCGTGATCATCAACTTTGAGACTGAAATAATGTAATAATCAAGCATATGGGTAGAGGTAACTTTTGTAAGTCACCCCTACCCTACATGCAAAAAGTTCGCATTACTTCATTCAAAAATGTACTCGCTATCCATGTAATTGATTTTTTTTCTAAAAAAATCGAGGTTTTTAAATCTTTAAAAAAAATGTTTTCCAATCTCCGTTTTCCACCCCTTGGTGCTATTTTTTCACTTTTTGTGCATTTTTAAATAAGGGAAACAAAATGTTTTAAGTTTTTAGTGAAAATAAAAAATAAACATCACCCTTAATTTTTTTGTCATTTGATTCATGTGACAACAGTGCTTTGCTTACCTCTTTTTTACACATTACTTTTCAAAAAATTATATCTTTTAAGCCACATTTTGAAATTAAAAATTGTTTTCACCAATATCAAGAAAAACTCACTTAGTTTAATTTTTGCTAGTCGGTTTTAGTTGCAATAAAAAAAAATTTTTAAATTTTTGAAATTCATAACGCGTTTCTTTGGTGTGTTTCCAAATTTGTGTCATTTTCACTCGCGAACCGTTAAAGATAACAACGTGAAATTTTTTACGAATATAGACATACGTTTTCAATTATTTTTAAAAAAATTTTTTAGCTTTCTAAGTGCTTTGATTTTGGAGTTAGAAATTTTGAACAGAAAAAAAGCATTTTACCCCATTCCTTAAAATTGCGCTTTAGAATTTCAAAAAAATTTTAATTTTGCTATACACTTGATATGAGTCTGCAGAATATATATGCCATATCTAATGCCTCTGACCAAAGGTAAAATTTGTTTACTAGTGTTATTATTAAATCGATTTTTTTTTACTGAATGCCAAAATAGAACGTATGTCCAAGGCGGCAAATGTATTTCTGAACGAATAAAAAAAGAACTGTCAAACACTATTGTGCCAGAACCAATAATATCTTGAAAGTAATTCGAACTTGAGAAAATAAAATAACTGTATTTTGTCACGTGTTTTATATTATTGGTAAGTATAATTATGTTCTTTATATTACAAAGTAATAAATAAAATACCGATATAATAAACCTAACTCTTCGTTTATGGTCTATAAGGTAAAATATTTCCCGTGAAATTATAGGAAACCTATACGCCTTGCTATAGTTTTCTGGTGATATTCTCTTACTTTATACCACAATAGCTAAAATATTGTGTTGCATTAGCATATTTAGTCTCGGACATCTTATGGTCCTGAAAGGGTTAACAATGTTATAAAAATGTGGTTCACAGAGAACATAGTGTGTTCAAAATATTAAATATTTAAAAGAAAATAAACTATTTTAACCAGCACTACATTCAAAATTTAGGATTATAAGACATTGACGGTTGCTAACCTGACTAACAATAATGGGAAACTGTTCAACACCATCGACTAGAATCTTTGGTTTATATTCCAGTAGCAAATTCAATGTTTGCTGGAGTTCTCGAGGTCGGTTACAAACTAATACTAAAACAGGAATGATCGGCATAGAATTGAGATCGCTACTTGTCGTAGTCGGTCGGCTAATCGTTCTTATCTGATTATCAATCATCTCTCTGAGCGAATCTAAAACATTACCCAGTAGCTTATGATTTCTGGACATATTTAACTGAAGTCTAGAAATGTTTTCTTTAAGAGAAACCCGGCTACTTCTTTGGAAAAAAGTTTTGTCATCCGAAGATATCCAACTGATTTTTGTAGCAATGAACAAAATCAATACTATACTGGTAAAAAACAGTGTACAGAAGAAAAGCCGGACCCGTTTCAAACGCATTTTGCGGCGTACAATACTATTTTATTGTCATTAAGGTTCACCAGTATTTTTTCTGTACTCATGACCTCCTTTTGATAAAACTCTTATCGATAATGTTCACCGTAGTTGCCAGTTTAATTTCCTTTTTTCGCCTTTAATGACGACAGTAATTGTGTAATTCATTTTTGAAACGATATATCCCTGTGTATCAAAACACTTTTAAAACCATGTTAATGCTACACGAAAGCATTGTAACAATGTTTTCAAAGATGCTTTATATCCCGCTTGACCACATTACATTATAAGGAAAATTTATATTATCATTATATAAAAATAGTGATATTTCAAAAATTATATCGCAAAAATTATATTGATATTATATAAGAATATTAATATCGTGGATATTATATAGAAGAAATTTGAAATTTTCACAAATTTATAAAAGGTTATTTTGAAATCTGATTATTTTATTCGTTTTTTAATATCATATGTGTATAAAACAATAGAAATTTAATAAAAAATATAATTTGTTTCACTGTTGAATGATATAAAATTTTAGAACGTAGTTTTATTGACAGCGAAACGTAATTTTCATTATTTTCTTCTTGAAACATTTTTTTGCTGTAAGACGAATTTCCCCAGTAATTTAGTAATTAACACTAACTAACAGCATTATGTTTTAAAACGTAAATTTGTTAAAATACTTTAGCTGTGCAGCACGGGCCTGTGTGTTAAAAAATATGTATAAAATATTTTTTAGGAATACAAAATATGTTATACATAATTTGTACATAGATAGAAAATATGTACAGCATGTGTCTATTTCATACCTACAAAAACATTTTATACATAAAAAATTTATGAGATATTTTCAAATTTATTTAATACATATTATTATTTTTATTTTTAACATGTGCATGTAAACATATATAGAATAATAATGAATAATGTGTATTTAGAACAGGGATGAGCAGCACGTGGCCTGCTAAACATGTTTATGTGGCCCGTTAAGGGATTCCAAAATTTGATTTATCAACTTTCTTCTACAAATATATTGCTATAACATTATCTATAAAATAGTAGTACATCCTAAAGTGGAACAATTTTTGTGACGAGCTACTTACATTTCGATGACTTTTTTAGCATTCAATATGAGCGCGTTGCGTCTGTGCATGTTGTGTTTATCTCTGTCATACAGTCAGCTGTTAAATAGAAATTGTTGTGTTTCTTGAAAAACATGACTGCAATATTATTGTCAAAAAGGTAACATTGGATCTTTTTATTCAAACAATTATTTTAAACCATGAAATTAATCAAAAATGACCACTGATCAAGACTGAGTGATGCACAATTAAAAATCTGCGTACGTGTAGCTATTTCATTGATTACGGCGGATACTGATCAGCTTGTATCGAAAAAAGTACCAAATATCACATTAAAAGCTTCAAACAAATTCGTTTTTATTATTCTCTTGTCTTATTTTGCATTAAAATTATTGTATGAAATCTTGATTTTTTCTAAATTTTATAAATTTCATTCATTCTAGTAATTACTAAGAATAAAGCTTTGTAAGTTATTAATTAAAAGAGACT
>AGDA01077542.1:0-16042 GCA_000281935.1 Mengenilla moldrzyki | reverse complement strand
TAAAAAATGTTAAATAATATACGTTTTAATATAATACACTTTACAGGTTTTGAAATATTACTGTAATATTTTTTTTGTAATGTTACTGCGCCATGAACAAAATGCGTCAACTTCACATGTTACCACAATATTACCGTAACGTTGCTGTTATATAAATTTAATATTTGTTACAAAATTTATATTGAGGTTTGTAATGTTGTGATTATATTATCACAACATAATTGGTCAAGCGGGTTGATTCGTATGTTTCAGATTATTTTGAATTTATTTAAAAGCACTTGAGCAAAATTACCCTATTTTGTGCTCATTTTACTTAATAACTTTTATAGTGTCATTACATCGAACCCGTATAAGCAAATATTTTATACGAGTATTGTTAAAAAATTGTGTTGCAAAAATTTCTCACGGGAATAATTTTTTTCCACGCAGTTACAGAAGAAAATTCAAATATTAAAGGTTGACATGAGTCATTTTTCTTATCACTCATATTTCAAACAAAACAAATTTCAAAGTGTTTTAAGAACTTAAACAAGTTTTTTCTAATTTTTTGAAATATTATTCACAACAATTTCGCTCCCGTTTAAGTTTTTTTAGAAATTTTAAAATAGCTCTATTTTATTTTTTGAATTGTATTAAAACAATAGACATTGTTTCAAAAGATAAAAACTGTTGAAATAAAAAAACTGATTTTGATCCCTTCCTAAAAGTTGTACAGTAGAAAGTTAAATTTTTTTTTCTATCCTATTAATGGCGAATTTTCATAAAATTTAATTCGTGTCCTTCTGTTTTTTAAAGTATTTTTGGTTATAAGTTGTTGAAAATTAATATTTTTTTTTTTAGAAAAAATGAAAAACCATTGTCCAATCTGAATTAACTTTTTGTTATGATCGAAGGCGAATATTTTTTACGTAAAAAACCAAACGTGACTATAAAATCTAAATACATGCGAAATGATTTTGTTAATGAATCAAGTAGAATATCACTTACTTCCAAAAAAAGTTTTTATTTTCAAACTTTCAATCACAACGTTAAAAGTCATCTATATTCACAAACAAAATTTAAAATATTTGTAATATTTCTATTTAAAATATTTTTTATAAATAATTGATGGTTTTCTAAGCATGATTTTTTATGCACTCTTTGTACGCCGAATATTTTTTTGTACGTTTTTTTTATGAGGTCCCTATCCAATGCATAAAAAGAGGTTTTACTGTAACTGAAATAAGTTAAGAGTCTTCAACCATAAAAACTAATGATGGACAATGTTACGTCAATTTGGATAATACCGACAACGACGTGACGGCATTTCAGTCCATTGATGCCATTTTTCTTCAGCAAAATCATAAAACTCAACACTTTTAATTGCTTTTGGAGCTTGACCACCAACAACTAGTAAAATTTTCGGCGAACAGAATGGCTGTCGAGGTTTAACACGTGGAGAATCGAAAATTTTACTCGTATTTGAATTCATAGTAGCATCATCTTTTATTAACCAATATTTGAAGGCTTCTATTAAAAAGTCTTTACACTTAACGTCTGACTTTATTAATTGTTCTGTTTCAACACGATTCATCAAATACTCCTTAGAGAGAAGCGGAAAACGTACATGCTCCATTAATTCTGCTAAATGTTTCTCTCGACTTTCGCTATCGTGTTTAATCCAATCTATAACAATTTCAAATATTTGTTCCTCATTCGTAATTGACAGATTATCACTAGATATTAGTTTACAAACTTCTGGTGCTAATAGTGATAAGAATTCCTCGCTTTGTGTTACTTCACTGTTTTTTTTTTCAATAAAAAAAAATCAATAAAAATATTCCTGTTACCGTTATAAATATATAAACGCGAATTTCTTTAAATGAAAAATGTTATTAATGGAAGTGGAGTTTGATACATTTATTTTTGTAAAAATAGCGCTAATTAGACATGCAAGAAAAAACTAATATTGTTTAATGCTTAAAGGACCGGAATTGATCAGAATTAAGCCTTAGTTTTTAATCATAAAGAAAAAAAATTGTTGGACTTTGTGATTCATGAAGAAACAGCAAAATAATTTATCTTCGATTCTATGGCATAAAATACTTTTATTTCTCAAAAGTTTGGAATGAATAAAAGATACTGATTTTAGAATACTGAAAATAGCATAGTTTGATTTAAGCATTATAATCCAAAAATAATAAGGAATTAGTTGTAAAAATAGGCAATGTTCTAAAATTATTTTTGTTATTTAGACCTTTTTTTACTAAAGAAACTTTTCTTAAAAAAATTATTGTTCGTTTTTAAAATTTAACGTTTAGAATATATTGTTATGAAACAAAAGAATCTAAACAAAAGTTTATAACTTTATAACAAAGTTTTAATTTCGAAAATCAGAAAAATTCTGTTCAACTTGTATAAATACATACATGAAATAACGTCTAATGTACAAATCGGCTTGATTGTAAAGATCAAGGCAACTGTGCAAATCGGCGAAAGCACGAATTCCTAAACAGTTCGTTGGATGTAGTTGAGATTGTAAAAAATCACAGCAGGCATCTCGTACGTCAGTCATTTGTAACAAGTTTGCGGCTGGTAATAAAATCTTTATCGAAAACGTTAATTTTATTAAAGTAATCGATCTTTAAGTTCAATTATTTAAATGAAAATCTTTGATTTTTTAGACGTAAAACATTTTCTTTTACAGGAATATTAAATGAAATAAAAAAATTCAATTTACATAAGTAGATCATCAGTTACAACATGATTTTAAAGTAACCCACTGATTCAATCACATTTAAAGACCGAAATTTAAATAATGACATACAAAGACATTACTCATTTGTAAATTTTACTTTCTTCATTTCCCGTTGATATGTAGTCAAATTTTAAAAATACATCGGTCACGCAAATCATTTTTACACTAAATTTTCATTGATTTCTAAACTTGCTTTCCTAAGGTTTAAAAACACTTATGAGTTTCAAAAAAACACTTATGACCTTGAATGTTCCTCGTTCATACGAACAAATACCAAATTTATTAACAAATTATACATATAATGAACAATAATATTCACAAAAATATATACTTATGTAATCTATACACGTATGTTTCTTAAGAGTATGGTTCCTATAAATTCGTTTTATAAAACTCTAATGGATAACAATGAATAAAATTAAAATCTTTCGCTTTTAAAAAGTTGTTCGAAATGTAGAAGAGCTAGTAATATCTAGAACTAAATCTTATGGATATAAAAAATGAGTAAGGAGTTCCAGCTTCATCACTTCCTATTTTGATAGCTATTTTCGCACAATATGAGAACAACTACTGGTATGTAATGAAATAGAAGTCGATTTGATGAATATAATTAAAACTTGAACTTTTTAATCATCCTCCACTATTACTTTCGTAACTTGAATTGCTTTTAAAAATAGACAAAACTCAATTCTAATAGCAATGTAAAAATAGCCTTTAAAGAATTCATGAATTCTCGTCTATCGAGGTTCTGTAGAACTGATTTAAACAACCCAGCGCATAAATTGCAGAAAGAAAAAAAAGCACATGCAGTGTTTCTCAACCTTTTTTGTGCCATACTCCAAATGTACCATTTCTAAAATGTGTATGATCCTCCGTACCCGCACATTCCTCGGAAAACCACGACAAAGTTTACTTGACGATTTTAATCGCCCAGTTGATAATTTGATAATGTCAAACGAAATTATACTAAATGATTATATACAGCAATTTTTTTTAAAAAAATTCTTTTTTTTTGTAAAATTTCGCGCCGATATCTAGCATTGTATTTAAATTGTCCAAAACAACAGAGTTAAAATCGATCGAGTCCGTTTATGTATAGCCCCCTTAGGAACGTGGGTCCCACGTTGGAAAATATTCCTTTAAGCGTATTCTAAAATATACTCTTAATATGTTAACTATTACGTCATAGCTATTCAACGTTACCAACTTCTATGTTTTGTGCAAGTTCGTGCAAGTTTACCAAAATATTTTATTAACCTAATCCTTCGTGGAGCATATTTTCGAAAACGAATTTTGATGTATAATGCTATATATATCATATATATAATGATATATATGGTGGAGATAAGAGATGGGTACAAACTATATAACTTGATTTGAAAAGGAACGGCAATTAAAAAAGTTTAGTAACCACATATATATAAATTTGAAAACAGAGTTTTTAAGAATTGGTTTTTTAAAAAAATCAACTTGCTCCGGCACTTGACGTTTTACGATGTTACAATGTGACGGAAATTATTTTTTTAAAAAGTCTACTCGCTTTTATAAGACGTGTAAAGTGAGCATGATTTTTTAAAACAGTCACAACATCACAAGACATTGTATCGACGCTAAAATTACAGTTTATGCCCCACTGTGACGTATTGTGAAATATCTTATGTGAATTTGGTTTATAGGAAAAATTTACATATTCTATAGTGTACCATTTGTTGTCATTTAGACAACAAATGGCACACTGAGAACGAAATAAGCACCTGTACGTTATCTTCATTAATTAGGATTTCTGATGTGTAAATGTAATCAATCAGCGCTTGTAAAGCACGAAAATCGATTTCGCGTAGCGAAACACGTTCTAGCTTGCTCTCTTCAAACGATGTGAACATCGCATAAAAGTATGGCGAGCAAGCAGCCAATACCATTCTATGAGCTCGTATCTCGTTTCCGTCAGCCAAAAGGATAACATCACAAAACAAGTCAATTTTCTTCAGTCCACCGATTTGTTCGAACAATTTTGTTACGTGATCCTGATTTCTGTACGACACTTCATTTTTAAGTTGTCCAGAGCCTGAACATGATCTTGGTATTTGCTTCTGCGAGCTTTCATCCAACGAATTTTGGCTCGCGTATCGATACATCACAGAACTACAAAGCACAGAACCACAGAACAATTCTCTACTCACAGAACAAATTTCAGATAGCATATACAGAATAAATATTCATGAAAAATATATTTTAAAAAATTGGCTAAAATTAGAACCCTATTTTTTGTTTTTTCTAATGAAAATTGGCAAATTAAAATACTTAGTTCAAATCTTAAAATATAATATTAAAATATGAGTTTTTTTAATAAAAATTAAAAATATATTGTAGTTCGCTAAGTGAAACGTTTCGTCCGTTTTCAATAAAAATGAGTAGTAAAGCGATTATAATTGTACCGCTTCGGCGGTACATATACTAAAATTGGAACGATACAGAGAAGATTAGCATGGCCCCTGCGCAAGGATGACACGCAAAATCGTGAAGCGTTCCACATTTTTTTCAAGTTCAAATAACCGAATAATTTTTAAATTAATGTAGGTTATTAAGTATATACCAGGACATCTTGAATCAGATTTGCGAAGAACGAGTTTGAATGTTAAAAATAACGATAATAATCATTAAAGTATAGCAGCGCGCAACTCGAAGTAATCAAGAAAATGGATTTTTTATTTCGTTGCGAAGGCCGTTTCATTGTTATTATTTGTAGAAAAATTGACGGAGCGAGTTAACGAGATCGTTTCTCTTGCGAGAAATCGGACCATAACAGAATATACGTTTTTGCGATTTTTTTACGAATCGAAAACGAACTAAATTGTTGACGAATAACGTCAAATTGTAAGTTATTTTTATTCGAATTCTGTTTACTGATCCGTTTTCATTGAGAATGTAGAATGAACTTTCGCATTGTTCTTCGTCCACTAGCGAGAACGCAGATTGTTCAGTTGATGTTGAGATCATCAACAATATCGAAAGAGTAGAAAGACACTGCTGTTAGACACGGTTCATAATTATCATTGCGGTCAGCTGACCATTTGGACACATTGTAGGGCTGTTCGGCTTATTACGCGACGACAATCGGCCACAATCGACGGCAATTTTCCGCTTCGTATTTCGAAAGCATCAAGGTACACTTTACCAGTTATCGATTTCATGCGCCTATTCATTTTTATAAATAAACGCAATGAGTTTGCAGCTATTTCACGTTATATCTTTTACCATTGAGGGATATTAGTTACAGCTAAGAATAAAGACTAGTCTCCATTGGCGAGAAAATTCTGTGGGTCTGTTCTCCTAATTTTTTAACAGGCTCTCGTTCATTAGGGGCATGTCCTTAAAGATATCCGTACTCGAATCGAAGGAAATAGCAGCTTTAAACAAATCATTATATGTAGAGGAACGTCGGGTAATTACAAACACCCTCATTTTACATCCACAAAGCAAATTTAATTTTTAGTAGGGTGTGCATGGTATACCATGGTCTAGTTTTTTTAAATATGTATTACAATAAAATATAAATATTTAGGATGCAAAAGTGAAAAGTAATTTTTAAGAATTTTGAAAGCTTTATTTTTCTTTCAACTATTACCCCATATTTTAAACCCTATATTTTATTTTTTGCTATTTTTGTGCATGATTACCATTTATATAATGTTTCTGTATAGTTTAAAAAGAACATATTTTTTGGTAAAGCTTGCCTTCTCCAATTACAGGTGATTTTGAAACGTACTACCTAGAGCAGTGTTCCTCAACTTTTTTTGTGTTATGCTCCGCCTTTAACATTTCTAAATTTTTTATGCCCCCTCCATATTGCCACATTCCTCGGAATATCCTGACGAAATTTACTTGACGACTTGAATCGCTCAGTTGATATTTTGGTATCGTAAAACAAAATTATATCTTATAACGCAGATTACCCGGATCGGCAAAGCGCTCCCATATTTTTGCCTTTAAAATTTGATGGCGTTGCTGTATTTTATCTATGAATGATCGGCGTTGCCGTCAATTTTCTGTTATAGTTTCTTTTTAAACAAACTTTAAGGAAAGTTAAAAAAATGATAAAAAGAATTTTTTATTACATTTATTTATATTGCATTTGCAATTGAAGAAATGCTGTATAAAATAAATGAGTTTTTTTGGCAACATTGTGGAAGATTCTGTCAAAAGATACCGCCACTTTTTTTGAAATTTATATCATCCTAAAAACGAAGGAAAATTAGAAAAAAATTTTCCTTTGTCAATCTGTGTAATCTGTCCTAATAATTATTTACAGTTTTTTTGAAAATTTGTTTTTTTTTTGTTAATTTTGGTACCGATAGCTAGCATTGAATTCAAATTGCCCAGAGAAAATGGTATGTCATTCATTTTCGAAGACATACTGGTCAATCACATAAGTGTCCCAAATTACCCGAACCTTCGACTGTTTTGGAACATTGAACTTTTTCAGAAAATGACTAATCTCAAAAACTATTAAACTAAGCTTATTAATTTTTTAGAATAATGTAGCCAATGGTTACCACTATCGAAATAATTATAAATTTTTGCTCCTTAAATTTAGGTGCTTGTTTTACTGTCAACAAAAAATGAAATAATTTAAAAAAGGAATAATAATTAATAAAAATTAATAAAAGTGTTAACTCTGTGAAATGAAAGACATTTTTATATAGTGAAAAAAGAGAGGTATATGAAAAGGATACTGACTTGAAAAAGGGTACAGTAATTAAAAAAGGTTGGGAAACCGCTGCTATAGCGTATATAAATTATAAATACACTCTTATAATAACATACTTGTAATTATTTACAATAGGAACTGATTATTTTTAGCACTATTATATTTTACATTATTTATATTTCGAATCAATTTTTTTAAATATACAAATAATTTAAACATCAATAGTGTGTATGTATAAAATTTATTCCAAAAACTTTCCAGACATGTAGGCTCACAATGATATCACAGTGATAATACTGTGATAATTCATAGCTGTAAGGATCACAGTGATATTACTGTGAGGATATTTGGCTGACAGGATAAGAACGCTTCTACCTTTTTTTTTTAAATATTTAATTAATTATTTTTCGTTGAACACTGTATATAAACAGTAAAGTAATCGATCAACTTTAAACATAAAACAAATGTTTTAGGTCGCTATAAAAATGCATAGTTAGCTTTTAAAACTCCGCATATTGACCTGTTGAATCGATTAATGAAAAATTTGCAATCTGATTTTGAGCTTTTCAACTCTTTGGTCTTTTTAGTTTGAAAAAAAAAACTAATAAAAGTTCTCAGGGTTTTAGGTTTCGAAATCTAAGCGTACTAAAACTACTTTTCACATATTGAAAAAAAGTCAATTTTTATTTTATTGCTCTACAAAAAAAAATGAATTGTCACTTTGCATGATTTTGTTGCTCTAAATTTATGTAATTGTATGAATAAGATTTAGATGAAATCTAATTAATGGATTATTATTGTTTATTGTGTAAAGTAACAAAAGTAAATAACGGATATTTATGTTTTACAAAGTTTTCCCTGAAGGTCGACGTATTTTGACGTTGTAATTTTTTCTAAAGCTTTTAATTCAATAAAATTATCAATTCAATGGAACAAACTTGTAATTGAATTTTCTCTATTTTTGCATAAAAGTATTAAACAGTACTGTAGTTAAGTGATATTGTTTTTTAAGGAATTATAATACGGTTCGATACATGAGTGATGGTTTATTCTTTAAATGAGTTCATGGGAGATTCAACTGATAATGAAAATAACATTGCTGATTTCTTCAATGACGACCGTGAAATTTCATTGCATCCATTAAACAATCAGGTAAACTTTCAATTTATATTAATTTTCATTTTCATTTAATTAATGCGAAATCGAAAAAATTTTATTAGGCAACTTTTTTGTTAAAATTTTGTATTCATTAAATTAAAGGCATGATTATGCGTCGTATATTACTGAAATTATATGACTTCGTAAGCGCAATGTACTTAATTATTTAACTTTTATCATTATTAGTACTTTAACTCGTTGAATTTGGCAGTAAAAAATGAAATTGAATTTCGATAACTACATTCTTAGCTTCTTTTTAACTTTCTTAATATGAGTAAAAAATATTTAAATTTTATATTTATCATTCCTATTTACGTTGTTGTTCAAATGTTTTTCTTAATTAAAACAGCTTACAGATAATTGACTTAAAGAATATTCTCATAAGGGGATGATGAGTACAGTTTAGTTGAAGCTCGGTAACAGCCATTTTTTTCAGTATGGGGGACATCTGGCGTCTTGTGCGAAACTCTAAATTGCAAAAAATAATTAGCGAAACTCCAAGACTGCATTCAATAATTTAAAGGTTTTACACTTTTTGAGTAAGGCAAAATGATGTTTAATGTGGGTTCTATGTTACAGTATTGACGTTGACTAAAATGTTGCCGTGTTAAGTTTTTTACACGCATATTACATTTGAATCAAAAATAGTCTACTTCATAATATAATATTATAATTATTAGTGAATTACGCACTGTAAAGTTGTCTATCAACATATATTTCGCCAACTTTTTACTCCATTTATATTCGCACTGAACATGATATGTAAAAAATACATCATGTCAACCATAGGCGTAAAATATATGGACTGATAACTCTTCGTATTTTTTTGTAAAAACATTTGAGTTACAAAATCAGTTTGCGCGTGTGCAAAATTTTTAACGAAATTTTCTAACGGTAAAAATTCCATTCGTTTGTCAACTATTCTCGAGTTCATATAAACGATTGGAGTGAAAAATTTTGCATATGAAATTGTTGAGGCTTCCAAAATCGCTTATTTGATCTGTGTTTAGCTCTCAATAGCTTTTCCCATATCTGTGATTTGTTATTATTTCTCAGTGTCAAAAATTATTTTAAGTAGATAGAATGGATTTAAATATTTACGTGATATTGTTGAAGCAATTTATAAATTTTTTTTTTTAAAATTGCACAGGACATATATCTCGATATTGTTGATATTCGATATTCGGCTGCAGTAGAGTTAACCTACATGTCGAAAACCATTCAACTAATTTACTCCTGGGTAGTTTCGACCTCCATCCGGCATAAACTAATGAAATTCCGCTGTCCACAAACCATTTAGGCCACTAAATTGAACTTTGAAATCACGATTAATTTGCGCACACAGAACAAATTGCACTACACAGATCGGAATAGTGCTCCACAGATAGAAAGAGTACTCCACAGATCAGAAAAGTGTTCCACAGACCACATTTGGTTCCGACATTGAAAAAAAAGAACGTTAAGTGGCATTAAAAGGGTTAAAATTTAAAAAACATTATACTTTTGTCATCAGTATTTGCGTTTATAATTAGGTGGCACTCGGGGGGGGGGGGGGTAAAAATCAAAAAGCAGGGGTGCGTGGGGGGCGCAACCCTTCCACATAGGTAAAAAAAATTCTTCCCTCATAATAATTGCTGTCACTAATATATGCGTTCACAATTAGGTGGCATTTGGGAGGGAAAAATCGGAAAATCACTTACAAGGGCATATTTCCCGAACAGGGGACGGAGACGGAGTGAGGTTTGGTGTTACGTCATCATGACAATATGGCGAACGTCCGCCATTGTGCTTCAAAGATGGCCGCCATGTGAATTAATCCTACTCCACCCCATTTTTCTAATTGTTGATTCAGATACTCGAATTCCAATAATTTTCGTGATATACGTGAAATTTTCGACTGTAGTTGCTCATTGCAATGATCTGGAGTGAAGGATTTTGAGTGGAATTTTTTTCGTGCGTAGTACTCTGCGCCCTCCACGCCCCCTGCTTTTTTACTTTTAACCCTTATAATGTCACCTAATTAAGAACAAACATTTATGAAATTCATGTCAATGAGAAAAGGGCCCCCTGATTCTGAACCCACTTTATTATCAGAATTGCTGCCCGAACTCGTGTGATCTTTTGCCGAACATTTTTAAACTTATTATGTGAGCACAAATTATAGTCTGTCTGGTATGAATTTGTTATGTCCTAAAAGGTTTTCTGTTCTGCTTTTTCGAAGTTTGAAGTCGAATTTAGGGCTTTAATCGGACCAGTGAATAGAAAAGAGCCCTAAAGCAAGCCTCAATATAACGCAATCTACAAGAAAATAAGTGGTGCTTCAAACCGAAAATCGTTCAGAGTTTTCAAAGCTTCACATAGAAGCTCAATATGGTTGGATTCTTTAGTTATCGGGTTTCTTAAAGGTTTACCAACATTTTCCTTAGTGTTACTATAAAAACAATCGAAAATTTGATTGATAAAACCAATAAACATTGCTGTTTGCTTATTACTTTCTGGTAATAAACCTAATTCAACGAAAATATTAATTGCTACTTTCATTCTATTACTTAAGGTTTTAGCCGCTGATCGAACTCTGATTTTGACTTTGTTAACTTCTGAAGGAATTATGAAGCTATCATCTAAATGTGAAAGCATACGTATATCTGAACTTCGTTTAGCGTCTATTGCAAAACACTTTGAAATGATATCCCATGTCGCAGTTCCACTTTGCTTCAACCTACAAATGTTATTACATTTCGCTTCATTGTTCATAAAATTATTCCGAATACACTTCAGTATATGAGGGAAATCGTAAATATGAAAAATATATTTCGATTCATTGTTTGTAAACACTCCGTGTATAGCATCGCTTTGCAGTGTTATGTTATTATCATGTTTATTTAAGACATTAGCAAAGTTATATGAGAGGTGCTTTATTGCCAACCTATTATTTACTGCCATGTCGCTGATAGTTACAACCACCTCAAGATTAGCTTTTGTTAAATTTTCAATTATGGTTTTTATAAATCTTGGCAAGTCAATACTGTTTATAGGCGACTTTATGAAATAGTAAGCAACAACTTGCTTCCACCGTTTTTTAATGCCTTATATCATAAAAATTATACACTTGTGGCAATTTCAGGACGTCGAATTTTCAACCCAAATTCAGCACACTTTTTAATAACACCATTATTTTCATCAAGTAGCAACCTTGGCACAAGAGCCATTTTGTCAAATGCTAATGTATATTTACGATCTAGTGGAGACCAGTTTTTACAATGCTCTTCTAATCGATAAAAAATTAAGTTGTTAATGCCTGGGTGAATTTCAATTTTAGCCAAAAATTTATTAACTGTCGACTGCGAATGTAACTGAAATAACTTTGACAAGAGTCTGTATGCTCGATCACTAGTTTTATAAAGTAATGAGAATATGACTAATTCTTCGTTTGTATAACATTCCTTTTTTATTTTTGACTTTAGAGTGACGTATTTGTGCTAAAAAATAATTTTTCATAATTGGTGTGAGTTCACTGAGATCCGAGCTATTAGCAATATCCTGAACCTCAATTAATTTTTGTGTTAAATTTGTTTGCATACTTCTAAGTCGAGTGACGGTTGATTTCAATTTATTTACTAATTGAGCTGAAGTTTTTTCATTTGGTATTAATTGACTATTCCGTGTCAAATTCAATAATTTTAATGGCGTTAATTTAGAATCGTTATTGCTTTTAGTAAAGTCCGCAACCAGTTGCTTTGATTCGGGTAAAATATAAAATATATGATTCATCTATAGATGATGAAGAAAATTGGAAGTATTTTGATATGTAATTCATGACATTTGATCAAAAGTTGTCATCTTAATCAACAATATTTGGAAATATATGGCCCGGAAGTTTCCATTTTTCTTCGTGCTCTTCTAATGAGAAATGTCTGTGACAAATTCGGTGGTTTTTTTTCTATTTTATCTGGTTCAAATTAAAGCAGACGTGGATTATTTGTAGCCTAATAAAAAAAGAATATTATGTGCAAAAATATATTACCACGAATATATTATCGAAAAAAATGATAAAGTTTTTACTTACGATTAACCATCGTTGGAAATCTTTTGGACGCTTCTCAAGATTGGGAAATTTTCGCCTCCTTGAAGATTTATCCAGGCAGTTAAACATTGCACACTTCGATGAAAACGCGTACATTTAATTTTAATTAATAAATTGCGTATTGATTTAAAAAATGCAGAAATGTTTCTAAATTATTTGCAGCTTATAAACACGTGCACATAAATCACAAAACGCAAAATGCTTCTATGACTTTATGCTCTGTGACATACTTATCAATCGCGATATCTTTTGATGATTTCCATCATACAAATGAAAAAAACATTCATTTTCTTTTATGCATTGAGTTACACATCTGTAGTCTGTAGTTTTAGCCAAAAAACCGTTGTTAGGAATATCGGATTTTCGGATCTATGATTCTGTGCGCATAGAACAACTCAAAAGGAAAGTTATTTTTCCGGAAATAGTGATTTTCAATTAAAAAAAGAACTAATAAAAGAAGTTGGAATTTTTAAAAACAGAGTTAGTGGCAACCAATTTGAAGAAGATATTTCATTAGGCTTAAACTAAAGTGAAGTCGAGATGGTAAAGTAACGGAATGGAACAGAAAGGAATAATCAGTCTATTTAGAAATCTTTCTAGTTAGAAGTAATCGCTTTTACAAATAATTATGCACATCAACGTGAATATTAATTTTACATATATACTTCGTTTTTTTTTGTGTGTAAAGGGCGAGAGAAAAAAATAATTTTAGTGTGTCGTGTGATATTGAGAAATATAAAAAATTTATAATAAAAAAAAAAATAAAAAGCAAATGTAAAAAAGCAAATGTAAAAAAATCTTAAATAAAAAACAATAACAAATAAATGGACTCATAATACAGGCCCGACGAGTTTACTATTGTCATTAACTCGTAGTCTGCGCTATTTGCGAAGCGGAGCAGATGATTAGTACCCGCCTGATGGGGTAAAAAATGTTTTAGCTTGTTTATGTGGATTTTAGTCTTTTTTTTAAATATTAATAGTGGCACATTCGTCTCTCTTTTCCAACATTGTCTAAGGTCTTGTCCATGAAGCTTGAGCTTCTTGTTCACTCCTTTTCTTACACCTTAGTTCAACAAAATAACATTGTCATCTCCTTGAATTATACTACTTTTGATTTCCTATCGTTCGATTACAGTATTAATGAATTTAAAAGCTGGTAATATCCGGTAAATTTTTTTAACATTATTTATTAGGCAAAATAAGCTAAGAATAGTAGTTTTAATGTTATTTTGTAAAACATCATGCTATTCTCATAAGCCTTAAACGAAATTTATACAATTTAAAAAAAATCCATTATAGGTATTAAAATAAAGTTTTCACGTTTATAGGTTGGAGGACATACACGGTTATTACTTCTGAACGAATCGACAATTTGTAAACCACTTAATAATCAAGAATACAATTTTTATCAAAACATTCCTCAAGATATTCAATTATTTGTACCGAAATATAAAGGTAAAACTAATTGATTTGAAACAAAAATCAGTGAAAAAGGAGAACAAGTTATCAATTTGTTTACTTTGTTTTTTATTACAAATTGTATACATTATTTTTGACGATAGAATGTCGACGTAATTGTTATATTAAAAATAAAATTTAAATAAAAAAATTATATTACGTCTTCATTTTGTTTTTTATAAATTATGTAAAAAATAAATTTTTATATTAACAATCTTTTTTCTTAATTATTAACTATTATATTGTAATTTAAGAAAAATTGGTAAGTAAAATTTTTTATGAAAATATTGCATATAAAATGTACGTGTAAAGTTCTCTTCTAAAAAATAAAAATTCACAATGATTTATATTTTTAGATAATTTAATAATCAGTATCTTTTTGTTTGGTTCGTGAATGCTTTTCAATTACAGGTGTTATTCAGGCTTCTTTTTCTTCCGAGATAAAGCTGGATAAAAAGTATAGTCCGAATTTCAGTAATGATAAGGTGCCAAAACCAAGTAATTCGAAACGTAAACGAAATGATGTTTTAAAGTATGTACTATTTAAAATACCTTCTTCGTATAATAATTAAAACTGTAATACTTAAAATGTATTATGGCGTTTGTCTGATATGACGTTTGCTTACATAGTTTGTCATCATTTTAATTATTTACATATTATTGTACGTCACAGGTTACCAAATCGGTAAAGCGTTCATTTATCATTCCTTTTAAAACTCGATTTCGCTACTCCATTTTTTTTTTTATATATATAAATGATCAGCGTTGTCGTTGAAATTAATTTTCTTACAAATATTTTTATTTCATTTAGAGTAAAAATTAAAAGGATCGAAGAAATTATCTGCTATATTTATTTATTCGGTGATTGCCAATGAAAAAAATAAAAAAAAACTATTTTTGATAACATTTGCGGAAAGCTTTGTCAAAAGATATCGTTATTTTTGTTTAAATTTGTATTAACATAAAAACGAAAGAAATCTTGAAAAACTTATTCTTGGGCCGATTTTAGTAATCTGTGCTATACAGACTAAAAATGATTTATTTTAAAAACTGCCTAGTTTTTTAATATTTAATTATAATGTAATTGATGATTAGTATTTTACGCTTTTTAAATTATTAAGATAGACAATTGCAATTTACGTGAAAAAGGAATAAGTTTATTTTAAATTTAAAAAAATATTAAAGTAGAACAAAATTGTTCTTACGTTGAATTATTTTTAAGATTAAAAATATATTTTTTTTTCAGTTCAAGACATTATATGTCTTAAAAGTAACTAAATTAGTTCATATATTGAGAATATAACTAAAACACCTTCAGTGTTACAGAATTATTATCCATTAGAGAAAAAGATAATTTTTATAGATAAAATCTGTTTTAGATTTAGAATGTCATATGAGTATTTTGTAATGCTATTTATATCTATATATGGTTCTTATGGCCCGTATTTTTATTCCCATACTTCTCTTTTATTTTTTTTTTTATAAAATCAACTTGTAATTTAATATAGCAGCGAAATATTTCATCAAAATTCCATTTAGTATTTAAAATTAATGTGTCTTAGTACGTATTGTAGTTGATTGTCACTATAGTAATTTCCCGTACAACACTGTCTCCTCCTTTGCATCACTTTTGTCATAATTTTGTGTTTAACCTTAAAACTTAGATCTTTAAAAAAGTCGCTAGTCTTTATTAAATTCTTACATAAAAAGTCGACAATAAGCATCCGACCCCAATAAACTATTTACGAAAACATTTATTCAACTTAGGTAGCAATGTAATAGTTCTTGTTTATTTGCTTCTAAAAAAATATTAATTTTATTAGTTACAATAGAATTAATATATAAGAAAGGCTTTAAAAAATCACCGTTCTATAATTAAGTCCATGAGAATAACG
>AGDA01077452.1:0-13854 GCA_000281935.1 Mengenilla moldrzyki | reverse complement strand
TTTTTATATTTTATCATATAATGCATATTTTCTAGAGCAAAGATAACGTAACTTCCAACTACTTACCTTTTTCTTAATAGAATGAAAAGTAAATGGTGGTTTATTGAAAATATTTTTCTAGTATATTTTTTAATATCACTGTCACATACCCTTTTTATTCATTTTATTTAAATTGAATACACTTATGAATTTTTTGCTTGCTTTTTAATAATAATTTTAGCAACTAGAATTCAAGCGCTAATTACAATCAATATCACTCTTATAGTTTAGAGTTATGATATTATGAAAATAATATACGTTCTTTCAAAAACAAGAAAAAAGTATGTATGTGGTTACCGTGCGTCGAAAATGAATACGTGACCCACCTATGAAAACTATGTGTAGTCGCATTGCTGTCATAATTATTACACCCTGCTACTTTTGTTACTTAACAGCGACGTCGCTACGTGATCTTAGCGTAGTCGTGACAACTTCATTCTCACCCAATATATTTTGTTACTGCGACTACACATATTATGACATGGCGACTACATTTTTTGTATCACTTGATGGTAAATTTTACAGTTGCAAGGAGGGTAATTGTGTAGTCATAAAGTGGTAATAATTATTTGAAATAAGAACTTTTTGGTGTATAATTTATTCTTGTAATTATAATAAATTACCAAAGTTTTTAGAAGAGCTTCCTAATGATTCCACTTGTAGTTTAATGAGTCCAGGAAACCAAAATATTTAGTAATTAACACAAATATTATGTGAAACTATAACATTACAATGTAATACAATAATATTATTAACCTTGAACTGCTTATATAATAACGTTGGTTTTTAATTGAAATCGCCATAGAGCAAAAGCGTCTCCAATAATTGAAATCTAATTATTGATTTAACAAATTTTATAATTTAGTTACTATATTTTATTAGAAATTAATTATTTTTATAATACAAATTCAAACTTTGACATCTCTGAATGAAAATTAGTCTGTTACAAATTGAAATACGAATTATTCGAAGAATTAGTAACATTCTTATGATCAGGAATAGTTACTTACTTTGTTAAAAATTGTACAAAAACCTGGAAATCCAAGGAAACTTGGTTGCAGAAATCAGCTTAGCTGTCATAATTTTTTTTTTTTTCACAAAACTGCCTAGTATTTTATATTAACTTTACTACCTTGCTTCTTTGAGCTAGTTCGAACTTGATTTTCGTACTTGATTTCGAAACAAATTATTTGTTTTCTATTAATTATGCTTCACTTTTAAGTACGAATAAATGTAAACTTTGTGGTTTTAATGCAACTAAAAAAGCATAGAGGCTTAAAGTGTTAAATAATGAAGTGGACGCTATTTAGAATATATTCCTCGTGGATCTGGTTACGAAAGTATAAAAAGATATTATTGTGAATACCCTAATGGAATAGAAAAGTTGGATGTTGCTCTTATATAATAGCTTTTATTCATTATTTTTCACATGTCCGATATTTATCAAAAATATTCAGATCGGCAGAAATTCTAACTAAAATATTTGATGTGGAAAGGACTACTAATGAAAAATAAAACTTCTATGTAATTAATTGAGTTTTTTGTTATAATTTTACACGATTTTTTTTTAATTTTTTCGATCCGACTACTATTTTGACATTTAAATATTCAATTTTTTTTAACCTGATCCATCCTTTGGATTTCAATAAAGTTTGCATAATAAAAGGTTACATCAAAATGCATTTATGATATTTTTTTCAAAGTGGTCAAATTATGGGAACCTAAAAAAATTGTCCATAAAATAAATTTTAATAAATGTTTTTCTCATTATTGCAACTATAAAAGCTGATTTGGGAAAAATAAAAATAATATTGCACATAACACTTGGTAACCAAAACTGTTGAATTAATTCTATTACCTTATGCTGCTCACGAGAAATTAAATTTTAAATTTTTACGGATTTTTGCAAAAAAACTTACTAACTAGGAACCTTTGTGGCTAAAAACTATTTTATTTTATTAGAACTCATTGTAAGGTAAGTGACAGAGGGCAAAATTTTTAAATTTCAGCTGAGGCCAATTTTTCCTATTTATACGATGGTACCCTTATAGAAAATTCTACAGGAAAAATTTTAAATTCAATACTGTATTACTTCATATGGTTTGTTGTGTGAGGTGTCTGTTAAATATTGTATATTTTTTCTCTAAAGCCTTAATTTTTGTTTAAACCTGGTTTTTGAAAGCTTCCAATGAACGGCCATTTTGAGAAGACAGTATTTAATTAATTTTTTGAAGCCTTATATGATTGCAAGGGCCGGGTATCAAGCAGAAATGCATGTAGTAACGACTAAAGACGGTTATTTGTTAACTATGTTTCGCATACCATATAAGCGTAGTAATATGAAGGAAGAAAGACTGAAGAAGAAGCAGCCATTATTGATGGCTCATGGTATTTCTGTCAGTTCGGACAATTTTATTGATCGTGGTCCAAAATCGATCGGTACTTGTTAATGTTTAAAAATCAATTTAAACATATTGTAAAAATAATTGAATGTTATTTTCAATAAGCGATCGCTTTTTCAAACGCCGGCTACGATGTATGGATACCAAACTTTCGAGGCAATTATTACTCAAGCGAACATGTTTACTTGACCCATCAAGATTACAAATTTTGGGACTTTAGGTATTACTTCATACATATTTGCTTAATAATATTTATGCAATAGAATTGTAAAAAAACATGTATTTTCCTAGTACAATGAATTTTATTTAAACATAAATTCAATTGAATTAAATTAACACTGTCATAGTTATAAAATTTTTTAGGAACTATGTTTCAATTTGTTTCGTATTAAATTTCAGTCAATACCAACTCTGTGATTATGATTACATTTTCTTTACATTGAAGAAAAAAAATTACTTCACACAAATTTTTAAATAACATCAACCCTTTAACTAAAATCGACTATCAGGACTTCGATAATTAATTGGACTTTTACCTAATTTCATGCATATATTATAACTAATGTAATTAATTAGACTAATTGTGTCATAAAATCTACTTCCTTTGTAAATTACTTAATACTTTATTGACTGTCGCCAATTACTAGGTTTTTTATCACCAACGACTAATAATCGACTGATTTTAATCGACTTTTTTCTCGAAGCTACCTAACAATAATTGATAATATCAATAATAGCTTATCAAATTATAAGCCGACTGATCAGCCTTAAATATTGAAATTGGGAACCTGAACCGACTTACCCCAAAAAGCGTTATCGCCAAAACAATTTGTTGTTGAGCATCCGATCGGACATGAGTATGCAGTTGAATCGCTACCGGTCGATAAAGTGTTAATATTAAAAAAGCAAACATATCCGAAATGTGAATCTAATTGTACACACAATTAACCCTTTGCGGACGACGACTTTTTCGGCTGGATAAGGTAGCAGGACGAAGCGATTTTCGCGAATGCGTTGAGTGACTTACATGATGCAATAAAATGATCTTACATATAAAAGATTGTGCGATCCAACCGATTGGAGATAAAGGAAACATGAATATACATCGACTGTCGCCTCTCACTCGCCACTCGTCCTGTCGCACGAAAATCCGTGGCGACTGAGAGTCGCCTCTCGTCCGCAAAGGGTTAAATTTTTTAAAAATTCATATTCAAAAGGGAGTTTTCATAAATATACTCATAGAAGAGTTTTACTAGTAAGATATTTTGGTAAACTTACTCGAATTTACAAAAAACAGAGAAATTGAGTAGCTTTGAGTAGCTGTGACGTAAAAGTTTTGCTACTGAGAGTATATTTGTGAAAACGCCTAAAGAGTTTTAAAAAGTATATCAATGGTAGCTAAACTCTTTTTACATGTGAAATAAAAAGTGGATTGGAAAACTTCAAAATAACTACGTAGAGTAAAAACTACATGAGTTTGTGTAAACCTAGCTTTAATAAAACTATCACCTACAACTAGTGTCCCCTCTAGGGTGCGCGGCCGCGCAATGATTTTATGGTTAGTAAAAAAAGTTGCACAAAAAAAATAATTTGCTGCGCACGAAAATTCACTTATTTTAAAAAAATCAAACTCTGCACAAATATTCCACATATCAAAATTGATTAGGAAATTTTAAGAGATAATGAACAATATTAATATTGATAATGGTGACAGAGCATTGATATTGAGAAAAACGACAAAATAACACAAATTTAAATAGATATAAAGGTGTAAGAAATATGTTTATACAAGTTTAAATAAAAAATTCAAATTTGCACAAATTGTTTTCAGTTATCAGCAATTTTTGCACAAACGTAAGTGAATGTTTAACATAAAATTCAACTTTGTTTCACAAATTTCGAAACTCAACTCACTACTTTTGTACAAATACATTAGAAAAAAAAAAATAAATCTCTAAATACGTACAAAAGAAATGAAAAGAAAAAAAGAAAAAAAACAGAAATTAGTAGCCCCTAATTCTGAGAAGCAAGCCATAAAGTACCGAAAATGAGCAGGTCGCAAACTTCAAGACCATATTCAAAATAATTCATATATTATAAATCTTTGTAAACTGCTCATACAGGTCTATATGGATTGCTTCTTAACATCCTCCACCTGTTGAAGTGACGACTTTAATCGCATCGACACCAAATTGCGAACGGCTCGAGCTGGACTTTTCCACCGATTAGTAATTCAACTACTCTCAGAACTCCATCAACACCAGATCTTAGCTTAAATATACGACCACGGGACCAAACTGATGGCGGGTGGTGCTTACGGATGACAAAAACTAAATCTCCTTCTTCAGCCAATGGACCACTGTAGACCCATTTCGCGCGTGATTGCGTAGTTCGAAGATATTCTTGATGCCAGCGCTCCCAAAAATGCTGAACTATTTGTTGCGTTAGGCGATATCTAGAAATAGCGATACCAGAATCACTGGTAAAATCAAGTTCTAGAATTGCATGTAAGACATGACCAACCAAAAAGTGTCCAGGAGTGAGGATTTCTTCACCATCATCATCCAAGTCAGTAGGAATCAACGGCCTCGAATTCAACAGCCCTTCGATTTGGCACAATATTGTAGAACACTCTTCGACTGTGAATACTTGATGCCCTAGCATAAGAGACAAATGGGGTTTGACCGAACGTATACCTGACTCCCATATGCCACCAAAGAGTGGAGTGTTGGCCGGTATGAATTTCCAGTTAATTTTATTATCAAGCAAGAAAGAGCGAAACTCCTCGGAAATGACATTGGTCACCAGTTTTTGATAAACTTCGTTTAGCTCTCGACAATTATGAACGAAATTGGTTCCTCGATCTGACCACAACTCACGAACTAAACCACGTCTTGAGACTAAACGCTTAAGACAATAGAGAAACGATTCAGAGCTAAGATTCATGGCAAGCTCAAAATGAATTGCCTTAGTCGACAAACAAATGAAGAGGCGAATATAGCCCTTCGTTGTGAGTCGCTCTCTTGCTCTAAAGGCTCGAAGATGGATTGGACTTGCAAAATCCACATCAACATTTAAGAACAGCCGAAATTGTCTTACACGAACGGCAGGCAATGACCCATCGTCGGTTGATAGGTTTTAGCTTTTATGCGTATGCAGCGAATACATTCACGTACATATGATTTTGATAGTGAACGGGTGGATACTATCCAGTAATTTCGGCCTAGAATGGCACGAATGATCGGCGTGAACATTCTTCAGATGGGTATGTCGAATTAATAGACGTGCTAAATGACCTTTTGGAATAACGATTGGATGGCGCATCCCATATTCAATTTCCGCGTTCTGAAGTCGACCAGAAACTCGAAGATTCCATTTTGATCGAGATAAAGGACAAAAATGAAACAGAATGCTTGAGCGGGGTATTCTCCCATTTCGTTCTAGTGCTTCAATTTCTTTCGAGAACTAAAATCTTTGCTCGAGACGTAGAATTACATTTTCAGATTGGTTTATTTCATCAACAGACAATTTTCCAGTTAAACTTTTTTGGTTTTTAAGACAGTTGTTGCTGAATCGTAAAAGATAGCCAGTGACGTGACATAAACGCTTCCAACTCGAGAATCTTTTAATCAATGATTCGTTTAATTCGTCACAATTAGTGAGGTGAAAGACTTGAAACCGAATTTCTTTACTGACTTCTTCTACTTTCAGTTTTGAACCACCTTGAGCTGCAGTAGTATGTTGGGGTCCTTTCCACCACAGTTTACAATCGAGTAATTCGCGAGGGCTAACTCCACGAGAAGCGACATCAGCGGGATTTTGATTAAATGTAATATGCTGCCATTCAACGTTAGGCAACATTTCTCCAATTGCTCGAACACGATTATTAACAAACACTTTTAAACGTTCGGGTGACATTCGAATCCAGACCAGAACTGTTGTCGAGTCACTCCAACAACGACAATTATTGAGAGAAATATCGAGCACTTCCGCGAGAAATTTCATCAGCTTTGAGAGAAGCAATGCGGCGCGCAGTTCCAACCTTGGTATTGAAACTTGCTGGATCAAGGCAAGTTAGTTTTCGAAACGAGAAGGGACCACGTTTCACGTTTATTATCTTTTATTACGAGGTAGACGACTGAATCGTACGACCGTTTTGAGGCGTCAGCATAACCATACAGATATCTATCATGACCAGAACCATACCAACGAGTAATTCTGAGCTCTTCGAGTAAGCTCAACTGAGAACGAATCACAGACCAATCCTTTATTATATCTTCGGGTAGATTGGCATCCCAATCAAGTTTACGAGACCACGACATTTGAAAAAGCATTTTGAGTTTTATTAATACTGAAGAGAGCCACCCAAATGGGTCGTATATTCGAGAGACTTCCGAGATGAGGTTCCTTTTTGTAAATACAATCGACGGACTGAGAATAAGTTTAAAAGCAAATGCATCACTAGCTAAGAACCATTGAAGTCCCAATGTTTTGACTGATTTATCAAACTGAAAGGGCACTTCGGATGGTACCAATTGGTTCTTAATCGGTATATGACTATGATTTCGTAGTTGTTTGATACAAATTTATGTAGGTGGAAATGACCACTCGACAGTATTTCAATTAGCTTGTTTAAGAGATCTTTTGTTCCTTGTATTGTGCTCCGCCCCCTCCCCCCCCCAGTCAAAATATCATCCATATAGATTTCATTCGATAGAATGTTAGCGATTTCAGGGTAGTCTTTACGAACTAATTCACCAAGAAGTCATACGGTTCGAATTGCTAGGAACGAAGCACAGGTCATCCCATACGTAACTGTAATAAAACGGTATTAACGCAGTGGCTCAATCGGTGTTTCGCGCCAAATTATTCACTGAAATTCGGCTGAATCATTATCAACACAAATCTTCCGATACATTTGTTGGATATCGGCACTAAGAGCATATTGATGGCGACGAAATAATAGCAAAACTTGCATAAGATTGACCTGTAAATTGGGCCCAGCGTGCAATTAATCATTTAATGAATGTCCGTTAGTAGTTTTTGCTGACGCATCAAAAACCACTCTTAATTTTTTAGTATTACCCAAAACTTGTTCGATACCGTAATGTGGTAGATAGCAATATGTGCCGGTTCGAGGGAGTGACGCTTCATTGGTAACTAAAATCATGTGACCATCTCTTTTGTATTCACGCATAAATTCAACGTATCGAATTTTGAATTCTGGGTCGCGAATAAAACGTTTTTCAAGAAGTTTAAATCGATGGATGGCTAACAACTTTGATTCTTCAAGTTCAAGTGGAAACGATTTAAATGGTAGCTGAACTTAAAATCGACCATCAGGCCTCCGAATTGTTGTAAGTTGAAATTCTTTTCGCATTCGTCTTCATCATTTCTTAGGGGTAGATCTTCGATTTCCCAATATCAAGCAAGAGATTCGTCAATATCTGAGAGAATTTTGGCGTTCAATATCGAGACAACATCGAGAATTATGTCAACTTTACCTCCGCATACCACCCAGCCAAATAATATATTTTGTAGCCATACTGAGTTCCGGTAATCGAAATAATGTCGTTCTTTTAAGATATCAAAGAAATTATCGATGCCAATCAATAAATCCACCTTCGCAGGAATATTAAAATATGGGTCAGCGAGAGTTAGTTTATGAATTGATTTCAGGTGATGACAATTGAAATTTATTAAGTGGCATGTTACCCGAAATTTTAGGGAAGACAAGAGCCACTATAGAGGTCATAATATTATGATCATGATATAAAATTAACGTAAGGATACTTTACCGTGGGTGTACGAGCATCTTGAAGTAGAAACTCCTTGTATTGGTATTCGACAATGACACCTCCGGAGTCTCAAACGACTTACACATTATTCTGTAATTAATGTCGCTTGAGACCCAGAGTCTAGTAAAATTCGAATGGGTACGAGAATATTTCTGTTGTCTTGAACCAAGGCTATTGCAGTGGGTAATAATGAAGAACTTTGAGCGGTACTTGATTCTAATCATCTTTCTGATGATATCATTCGTTGCCGACTATCATTCGTTTCTTTTGGAGATTCGTGCAGCAAAGTATGATGCCTTTGCTTACACGTTGAACAAGTTGCATTTGAAGTGCATTTTTTTATAGTATGATGAGAACCCAGACAATTAAAGCAGAGGCCATTCTTCTGTACAAAACTTCGACGATCATGTTTTGGCAAAGCAATAAATTCTCTACAGGTATAAATTAAATGCATACCTTGGCATCGTGGGCAACGTCGATCAACACGCTCAGTAGAAAAATTTACCTTTTTTGGTAATGTTTTTTCGGTTCTTTCAGATTTCGATCCCCGATTACAAAACTCAAGCGCCATTGAACGCTTCTTTAAAAATTCAAAGTATTTTGTTATACTTTGCGCCTTTATTGCTGCGCGAAAAAAAATTCGTTTTCTGCAAACAGCGGCTACGTGGCCATGAGTGTTACACGCGAAATAAGTTGCATTCTTAAATGGACATTTCGCTCGCACGTGTTGTTGTCCACAGCCTTTGCACGATATCTTCGAACCCATTGCATTGAACTTCGACTGAGTTGGTGATAATGATTTTTGACCATTGTTCGATTTTGATAACGACATTTTTGGGAACGACTTCGATCTGAATAACAGTTGAAGTTTGTTGATCGTTTTAACCATATTAACGCTTGGAAATGGAACTGACACTGACTGACTTCTTGCAATCGCAAGATCATGAGCAACTGCAATATCGACCGCATCTTGAAATATCAATGCGTCGTTTTCCGTGAACAATCTTTCACGGATCAGCGATTCGCGGACTCCCACAACAAATTGGTCGCGTAATCGCCGATCCAAGTCTGTGCCAAACTTACAAGTTCGCGAAGAGCCGCAGCATATTCGGACACCGACTCATTTGACCTTTGTATTCGAGAAGCAAAATTAAAAGAACGAATTATTACGGATCCTTTCGGCATAAAGTAGCCGTTCAGGAGTTGCTTGATTTCGGAAAACGTTTTCGTGGTGAAATCGCCAGGAGCCACAAAAGAGCATACCAAATTGAAGATCTCGGGTCCAGCTAATGCCAAGAATATGGCTCGTTGCCTTTCTGCCGGCAATGATCCGAAATCATTTGCCAAAAATACTAAATTCAATTGTGCCTCATAAGATGACCAGTTCCGGTGTTGCGATGTGTTAAATGGTCCAATGTTGCCGATAACAGTCGACTCGGATTTGGTTGACGCATTTGGTGCCAAATTTGAACCAATTGACCTCGTCGCCAATGTTGTAGCTAATGTTGCACTAACTTCCGGCTTAGTATCAGCAGCCATCGCGTTGGTTTCCATTAAATAAGTTTTTAATTTATACTTTTAACATACTTTATTCTGTCGATTAATGATTAAAAATACAAAACGTTTTTAAAATATATGTAAACGAACAAGCGCTGATAATATAATTAAAAGCGCAAGGTACAACACAATAAAGGTATTCATTTAAAGTCGGTTCTCTACTATCAGTCGATTCAAGTGCCCACATTTTTGATGATTCGTCATCTAATTTCTCCGAAATTAAGAAAATAAGAAATGCGTCAACCTTTTGGGCGTAACTATCTAACCTTTGAATAAGGCGCCATATCTCTTCGACTTCAGATTGAAAGGGACGTAAGTTTGATCTCGATTGAATTGGTTTTAATTCGAGAAAACGTTTTATTAAACTGCCGATAATTAATTTTGGTTGATCATATCTGTTTTCTAAGAGTTCCCGGGCTATAGCGTAATTTTCATTAATTATAATTGAGCTTGTGAGTTTTGCAACCTCGCCTCGAAGAAACCCTTTCAGGTATGTTAGTTTTTGAGCACTTGAAAGCCCTTCGTTAGAATCAATAGTGGATTCAAACAAATCTTTAAATGTCTTCCATTTCGCAAAATCTCCTTCAAAGCATTCAATTCAATACGAGGTAATTTCACCTGGTCCGATACGGTAGCGTTCGTTGCTTGAGTAACTTCTGCCGAAGTGGAGGCGAGGGCTGATTGCGAAGTGGAATTTTCTTTATCTATAATTTGATTAAAAATATCCAGAGTTCGGTCATATTTCACATCGTATTCATCTAAAGCTGCTTCAAATTCGTTCTCACTGATACCTTCTAGTTGAAATATGCTCTCCAATTCTTCCACTAAATTACTATACGTTTTTTCTAAATCTGCCTTTCTTTCTCTAGCTGTACTAATTGCCATCGAGCTTGAAGTTGTCGCGAATGTATTAAGCCGCGTAATGCACCCTTTTAATACTTTAAAATAAAGGGAACACTGCCTACAACATAAGTTGATTTAAGATACAGAAAAGCACTCAATTTTCTTATGTTAGTAAACGTATTTTTAACGATAAAAGGATTCAGTTATAATATTAGCGACTTTTTATTTTAAAATTTTTTTATTTGTTTATCTTTACTTATTTATTTTTTGTTTTTATATAAATCTGATTTTTTTCTAAAAAACTCAACGGTGTACAAACGCTGAAAAAATAGCTTTATTATGAAAAAAAGATTAAAAAAGACTTCGATTTGAGTACCAAACATTTAACTTTTCCAAAAGTTTTTTATAATTTTGAGTAAGATTACCAATAGAATTTATTAATCACATTGTCACTAAAATACGTTTACCAAAATGTCCATGGACGTATAAGGCATTGATTGCACATTTTTTTGCTTTTGATATAAAAATATTTGAGTATTACGAAACAATACGCAAACTCGCTTTATTTTTCAGTTATTTCCAATAAAAATTGCTCATCTTTCTTCTATATCAATAACCTAAAAGACCGTGTTATAACAAGTTTTTTTCGTAAATGTCACTTTTTCAATGACTTATTTGTTTCAGAAATATTTGCTCGAAAGTATTTTGCTATTGTTCATTTCTAAGGCCTATAGCTACGCCCTTTATGAATCATTGCATATATAAAAAATATGTTATACTTCGAAGAGTACTTTCTATCGATTGAGAGGGTAGTTTGATTAAAATGTGAATTTGAGAGTTGGAACGTTTTCTTGTTAGATATCTAAAAGGAATTACATTCTTCGTTTACATTTTTAAGATAAAAACAAGGTTACAAAAATACTAATTTCTTTCTCTCTTTGATGAGTAATTATTAAAGAAATACAGTAAAAGGTTTACTTTTTTTAAATTAAATTTTCAAATCAAAAATTTGACGTTAAAAAGTTTAACACATATATGCACTTCCTGGAAACACTAAAGTTTGTTTTTTCTTTAGAAAAAATGGACGCACAATCCATGTTTGATATATTTATGATTTTTATCGAAAAATTTTATGATACAAGACATAAAGAGTATGGAAAATTGACATAACTAAATTTATATTTTTTTTTTGTGCAACTAAATGCCAGGGATTGTGCATCTTTTGGATGATCATTTATATTCGTATAAAAATTAAAATTTAATTTTTACTCTTAATGTTCATGTTTCGAAGTTTTTAAGCGTTTTATACGTTTAGAAACTAAAACAATACTTTTTGTTTTAAATATTAAATTAAATTCATTCTTGCATAAAAAGACATTATAGTGGCTTAGTTCATAGGGTATATCATAGCCAAGTATGTTACAAACACGGACTTATAAAAAATCCGCGATTACAAATGCGGTTATGGGTCAAATCTCGGTACAGACAATTAAAAAAAAATATATGTGAGTGAAATTTTTAAAAAAAAAAGTTAAAAAAATATGTAGCAATAAAATAAAATAATGACACATAAGACATAAAAAGTTGATAATAAATTTTAAATTTTATATAAAATAAACGATTGTTTAAAAGATGGCTCTAACTGTATGGCAAAAATATGAAGTTCAATTCTGTAAATTTCTTGTACTTTTTACATATCACTACTGAATGCCTGAGGACTATAGAATAATAACATAGAAGTCTCGCACCAATATAGTTCTTTATACCAAAAATTATATATATGCACACAAAAAAGTCACTTTTTACTACAGAATTTAAAGTGGATTGTAAACTCTACGTAAATTAGAAAAAGTATTAATTGATTTGTAGAATTGTTACCGAACAAAGAACAGAAATAGAGTAATTGAAAAGACTATTTATTTGTGTATTTGCATTGAAAGAAATATTAGTAAGACTGCACATGTATACATCACAAGCCAATATCAATACAGATCTAAAACAGTGTAGAGCGCAATACGTTGGCGTAAAAATTCTGTTATTATCCTGTGCCTAAGGCCTTTATTCGTCAATTCAGAAGTGCAAATAAAAATGTATTCGTATTTTCAATTATAAACATAAATATATACTTATATTTATTAACACAAAGTTATCTAACATTGAATATACTTGATATTTTGCTCTTATATTTGTACATACATTACAGAACAGTTTGATAAGCTGCACAAAATAATCTAAAAAATCGTCTATACTCTGAAAAAAATAGATCGTAAAAAACAGGATAACAAATTTTTTTTTATTATTGTATAGGTGTAGCGTCGCTAACAGCTGGCAACAGTGGTCGCCACAGATTAAACTGACGGTCACCACAGACTAAGTTGGTGACGTCACGAGAATAATTCTATAAAAGGCGATTTGGGCCAGAGGTAAACTAGTAAAAAAATAACATAAACTAATAAAACTAAAAATAAATAAACTATTAAATAAAAATTAACTAGTGTTTTTACGCGCAACACTAAAATAGGCATAGTTTACTTCAGCCCAATTATCCGTTTATGAATGATAACAATTATATAATATGATAAATAATATAGTAATGCTAACAAAGTCCTACATACAAATATCAATATAATTGTAAAAATTATTTATTTTTCTCTGTGTATTATTAAAATGTTATTTATTTAGTTTCCATGAAATAGGCGTTTACGATTTACCGGCTGTTGTTGACTACATTCGAAATTATACGAAATTCAATGAAATCTTTTATTTTGGCAATTCAATGGGAGCTGCAGTTGCTTACGTATTTTTATCGGAAGTACCCGAGTATAATAAATACATAAAATCTTTAGTGACAATTACACCAACAGTTCATATGAAAAATCTACGAGGTCCAGTGCCCCTGCTCACCAAAATTTATTATCCACTTGAGGTGAACATAATCTTATTTTATAGATTGACCATTTTTTTATCCAATATATTTCATGCATGTGAAAAATCGGAAAATATTTTTAAATGCTAAACGAGTTGTTTTTCAAGTCTTTAATTTCTTTAGTAATGAATAATTTCACATTCTCTTAATATTATACTAAACCTTTTTATAAAAATATAACCACCATTCCCAAAAACTCACAAAATCACATTAATATTTCGTTACGTTATTAATTTAAAATAAAAAATCTTATTTATTAAATTTCTAAACCTAACAAAGAAATTTCCCC
>AGDA01077449.1:0-10750 GCA_000281935.1 Mengenilla moldrzyki | reverse complement strand
AAAGCAGATTTTGAGTTATAATTTTTTAAAAAATAGTGTCGAAAAATCAGGTACATGCAGCAACTGATGATAAGCAACCCAAAAAAAGCTGAATGATAATAAATGCTTTTAGTTGAACTTTTTCAGTAAAATCTATTTTAAATCACATTATTACCTTACTAATTACTAATATTTTTTGAAATGATGTATTAAGGTTGAGTTTCTAAGCTGTTATTTTTTATGTTAGTAATATGTTTTAAACATGTTTTCTGTACTTTTTTTCATTCTAATTGTATTTCAGCTTTGTACTATAATATAGGTTTTTCAAATGACATTTACTTATACTGTATATTAAATTTTTTATATGTTAAAAAAATGTTAAAAACATGTTATTAGTAAGTTTTGACTACAATAGGGTGGTGCTGAGGACTTATTACATACATGTTAAAAACGCATTACTTAAATGTTACTAATGTGTTTTCAGCGTTCTATACGAGGGCTTTGATTAATATAAGGTGACATTGAGGGGATATTGTACATATGTTAAGAACATGTTATTAATATGTTATTAATGTATTTTTAGTGTTCTGTAAATGGGTTTTAACCATGATATGATGATGTTGAGGGGACATTGTATATATGTTTAGAACATGTTATTAATGTACTTTTAGCATTCTGTAAATGGGTTTTAACCACGATAAGGCACATTTAATAATTTTCGTAAACGAACACGAAACGAATGGTAGAAATATTGAAAATTAAAAAAATCATCCTTTTCTTAAAAACTAAATTGTTATTTTTCCAGAAAAATATGAAAACATTGTTAAAAGATGTGTGATTTAAAAAAAATATATGATCTAAGTTCTCGTACGAAATTTATGGACATATTGATACAGAGGATATATTCGAAAATTCAAATATGAGTAAAATTGATGTGAATACAATTAGTGTACCGTAGGTTAAAATGTTTTGGTCAACCTATCTTAAGGAGAGATTGGTTCTCAAAATCTGATGCTAAAGCTTATATAAAATTTTATTCGGAACCCTAAATATTTGCTACTCTAATCAGTACCATTTTTAACCTGCTTCCACAGTAGATTTTATTTGTTCCCCACTTCCACACTTTTGAATTTCAAGAAAGCAGGTTTATTGAGTTAATTTATTGTCAGTTTCTTTGGTTTTATTAATTTTTTGTTAATTTTTCATCATTCTATAAATTTAAATAAAATTAGAAATAAATTAGTAAAAATAACGAAAAATAGCAAAAATACTATTATCAGTAAAAGCAGCGCAAAGTAGCATTTTCAAAATATGTTAAAAGGAATCGAATCAATGGTCGATATTTTAACAAATATTAATAAATCAGCTATAGTAAAAATAGAAACTCTACCTCTAATGATAAATGATATTTTTCTAAATGAAATTTAAAAAATATCCAGTTTTAGAAAAATTTATAAAATAATTTTAATTTTTAAAATTACTACTTTACGAAACAATGAGAAAATGAGCTGAAGTAAATAATTATGTGAATAGAACAAAAATAGGTGCAAAATATTAATATATGATCAAAATGACGTCTTTTTTTAAGAAAATAAGCAAAAAAATAATAAGTAAAATAGAAATTCTAAGAATCCTGATGATTTTAAGGTTATCTTATATGTCCTAAACTTGTACTATTTTGTAATTATTCTAAAATCATTGTACAGATTAAGAGACTATAAGGTTTTAATTAGCTAAAAGTGGAATAAATCTAAAAAATTGTTGTGGTGTTATTCAACTTAAAGAACATTTATCAGAAGTGTGACAGCGTATAAGTAAGTATTACAAGCATTTTTACAAGCTGTATTGAGTTCATAAAAACGAAATTACAAAATTCTCATTGAAGTAATAATTTAAAAATTCAATGCCTTGTGATTCTAAAACATGATTTTTAACGAAGAAAGTGCCTTTTCACTTTTTATTACAATTTAATTTCCATGTAGTTAAAATTTTATTCAAAGGTGGTAAAGAAAGTGAATTACTTTCGAAGTTGAATTAGAATTTTTGTTTTAAAGTAATTTTCGTTTCCTTCATCAGTATGTTTGTTTTTATCGAAGAAACGAAAAAAATCATAAGTCACGTTTAAAGTTTATTTTTTATTGACTTAAAAAACACTGCTATTAATATTTATAACGAAATAAATTCTGAATAAATATTTCAGTTCTGATTCAAATTTTCAATAATTAGAAAGGCGTTTTTTAAAACATTTCTTTCCGGGTCAACCATGTACTAAGTACGTACTCTGAAACAAGTTATCTGGTTTTTTAAGAATGTGGCCATTTAAACAAGTTCCAACATTATTACCATTACCCGAAGGTAATTAACTTTTTAAGAAAATAATAATAATAATTGCAGTCTTACTTTTAGGTCCTTATATACCTGGTTCTAAAGACGTAATGATCGATTATTCGCGAGATGGAATTTTTTTGCGATTGTATTACCCAACTGACTTGCCTGGAAATATTATAGTAAACTATTTAATGTTTAAAAACCTATCAATTTTAGTTCAATTTTTCATAATAACTAAATTTTACCTACTAAAAAAATCCATAATTATTTACATTTAGAATCTCAGTTTTATATATAATGGTAAAGTTATTAGTTAAAAGTGATGTGTATAACCCAAGTAAAAGATTAACATTTTTATTTCTAAATGTTGAATTAATGCTCTAGTATTAAGAAACTTAGTACCTGTGTTTATCTGTTAGATATATCTCGTAACTAAGCTAAAATTGTTAGTTAAATTATTAAAAGATAAGTTCTTAATTTTTTTTGTAAATCATGGTATAAAATACTAGAAAAATTTTTCATACAACCCTATACATAAGGCGTTTTGTTTCTTAAAAATCCCATCCGGCATTTTTCTGCTTCAGGACGATCATTTTTAAGATTAAGGACAACTACTCAGACAGTCACTGAAAATTGCTTTGAAAACCCTATCCCCAACGACCTGGCTGTAAATCTTCCAATACTGGGTCTCACCAATTCCGCATCATGGGAATAGTAATTGAGAAACTGCTGATTTTCTTCCGATAAGAGAATACTTTAGAAGGCTCTCTTACCGTAACACGTGATCACAAGAAAGAAGTGGCCTGGATGCTGGAGCTTAAAACTTCTTCTACCCTTAACCATCTACAATCTAGTGTACTTGTGTCGCACACACAGATCTAATAAAATGTTTACGGCATTTAATATATTTATATTTATATATAATTAAACAACCGAAAAGTTTCTAATCACAGAGAAATGTATTGAAAATATTATGTTATAAATCGAGTGAGTGAATCAGGAAATAGTGAAGAAGATCTTCAATATATTCAGCCAATAGCTAATAAGTCTTTAACAGAGAGCCAGTTGTCGAAATATATGTTAATTCGTCATATATGTTTGCCAAACACTTGCTTTTCATTTAGATCTACTATTACCGTAAAAAAAGTTAGACCAGAATGTACTTTTGTCCAAAGGTAAGACTAATATAAACAAACGTTCTTTTTAAATTTAAGCACGTCAAGTTTCCGGCGATTCTTTATTCACAATAACAAGTCATAAGTCTCAAGGTTAAGCACTAAAAAGTTAGGAATAAACAATGAATTACCATTTGTCATACGATTAGTTTTATGTCCGCGCTTATAGATTGATAAACAATTCACCCTATATGTTTTCTCTCCAGAAGAAAAAAATACAAATTATTGAACATTACACAATATTACAATAAAGTCCGGGGATCTGTTTAATTCTAGTTTTAATCCATATATGATTATCCTATCCGAGGAAAGTCAAGCTCTTAGTTAGTACATATTTCTTCAAACACTACTAGTTGAAAGTTTCATACTAAACAAATATATGTAAACAGATTTATAAAATTCACATTAATTGTAAAATTAAAACATTTGTACTCTCCGAGTGAATTTGCAGGCCTTCAAAATTCTCTTTTTAACTACAGTCAAAACAAACAGTTCTGCATTTAGCTTAAAAAGGTGGTAATAATTGTCGCATTTTCGTCCGAAATTCATCTTTTAGACTTTCAACTTAATATTTATTTATCTCAATTTAAGGTATTTTAGTAATCCTACATTAAACTGAATTGCAGACTGCATCACAAGTTGCTTTTACGCTATAGAAAGTTACCCAAATATCTTATGTGGATAAAAGCAATTTTTACAAAAAAACATGTTAGTTAGAACACTACCAACTTCTTATTTTAAAAAATTTGCTACTTAAGACTATCATTTTTTATTTTCTATAAAATAAAATTATGGTAAACATAATTTTTCTTTCTGAAGTTCAAAAATCGATGGTAATGAACGAATATTTCTATTGTAGAAAAGTTTAAGATTGGTACTAACCCGTGTATAAACAATTAAATTTTTAAACAAAGATTTATGTAAGCTCGAGTAAGTTTACCAACAGATTTTGTTAAATGAGCTCTCCTAAAGTAAGTTTACCAAACTTCTTAAAAATACCATTATTAACTACTTTCCCTATTTTTATACTATAAATATATAAACATATGCGATATATTAAACACTTTTTATAATTACTAGCTCTTATCAAACGATTTTAAAGCCAAAACATTAGCACAAGTTGTCTTATCTTTAAACGTTCATTATTTTTTTATTTGGAAATCAAGATAGAAATAACAAATTAATTGACACGAATATGTTATAGTATATAAAAAATTAAAAGTAAAAAAGTAAAAGTTTATGAGTTATTATACTAGTAATATATTTATTTTCTCAGAAAATTTTAAAAGTATGTTTATGATTTCTTTCTAAAAAAAGGATTATTCAACTAAGTGGATTAATTGGGTGCCCAGCGATCAATATTTCAAAGGCTTTTCAAAAGTTTTAATGTTTCCATGGACTTTGATTAAATTTGCTTTTTGGTTAAAGGCGGGTACATGCTGTATTTTAACATTAAGATTTCTATACAAAATATTTTTTTGAAATATAGCGTTTTTTGGAAATATTAAAATACCAGTTGTTTATGGGGCTGTACCGAAAACAGATCAACAGTTAAGATGTATCATTTATTCACACGGATTGGGGGCTTCCAGGTTTTTTTCAAGTTCAATTTGTTGCACGTTAGCTTCCTATGGGTTTTTGGTAATGGCGATTGAGCATCGTGATGGATCAGCATGTAGCACTTATTACTATGAAAGTGAGGAGAATGCTCGTAAAGATATTCAAACAGAAATAGAATATCAAAATGTGATTTTAGACAACAATCACTATCAGTTACGCAATGTACAAATTATGAAAAGAGCCCATGAATGCATACGAACAATAGAGCTATTCAAAGCAATAAATGATGGAAACATTCCAAGCAATATAATGGATCTACTGGAGTCAGATGAGTTCCATTTCAGTACTTTAAAAGGAAAAATGAATGTGAACGAATTCATTCTTGGTGGTCATTCATTTGGCGCCGCAACTTCCCTGCTCACTTTATACAAATACCCAGAAGCTAAGTAAGCAAATCAAAATGTTTGGAATCATGTTAAACATTATAACAATCGATGAGAATAGTTTTCACCTTTTCAATTTTCTTTTTGACTTTGATGAACTGCTCATATATACAACAAGCCTACCATGTGTTATTACAATGATATAATTGAAAGCTTCATAATCACAGCGATATCATTGTGAGAAGATTTTAACGCTCACAATGGGAATACGGTGATTCTCATTTTCCTATTAGTGTGAGCTCACAGTGATCTCACTTTTATTTGCGATTTATACTTAATTCCACAGCTATATCATAGTGATCTTACAATGATATTATATTGAGAAATGGGTTTAAAGAATATCTTCTTTAAAGAAAGTCCTTAAAAATGAACAAAATTTTTTATAAAAATAAAAAAAGTTTAATAGTTAAAGAACGGTGTTTTTACACATGTTCTTTAAATACTAAAGATTACGAAAACATTTTTAAACTTACAGAGAAAAGTTTATAACACAGATTATAAACTTATCAAAAAAACTTCGTGTGTTAAAGCAAAAATTTCTTAATGTTACAAAATTAGTTCTTTTAAATGTTTGTATGTTGATTGTTTAAAAGGCAATGACCAGTAAAGAATAATTCTTTATTCCTTAATAAATCAGTAATAGAAAATTTAAAGACTCGTTTTTTAAAAATCAAAGAAAATTCTGTAGCTGCTAAAGTCTACATTTCTCAGTGTACATGCAACTTATCCTTATTTTTAGCTAATAAAATACGACATCTTTTAATGTACTGCTTATAAATACCCATATCTATCCCTTATCAAAATGAAAGCTTTCAGTTACATAATATAAATAACTAAAATATCTTGAGATCTTTCTATTGCTTGATGCAACTACCTAATTTTTGTTTAGTAGAAAAATTTATATTTGATTTATTTTATATTTTAAATGATTTGCACTTTATTTTGAATAAAAAATAAACCTTTTTTTAGATGTGGAATATTATTAGATCCGTGGATGTTTCCTATAAAAGATATTAACGACCAAATTACTAAAATTGAACAACCTTTAATATTCATAAATAGTCAAACATTCCATGTGATTAGAAATGTAAACGCAATGGAAAAATATTTACAGAAAGAAAACGCCACTATGTATACAATCCTGTAAGTGATATATTTCTAAACATAATTTTAAATACTAGATTTTTGTATCAAATTGAGCTCATGGGAAAACGAAAATTCTAGGTTTAAATTTTATTTTAATTTTTTTAAAGAGAAAAATTTTTAATACACTTAAATTTAGTATACTAATTTTTTTCGCATCTGAAGTGTGAAGTGTTGATTTTATTCATAATTATTTTATTTGGTTACCTTCAAATAAAAAACAACACTTTTTTGGCTACAATTCACTTGGGGTTAAGATCTGAAGGATGAAAGTAGAACATGGTGAAAAATAAAAATTAATATTGCGTTAAAAATAGTTATTGTTTTAAAAAATAAACTTTACAAAAGTTATATAAACTAGTCAAGCGTAGAACGTTTGAGGCTGAGCGATTTGATTATTACTGATTCATATTACAATAAAACAATTATTAACAAATAATGAGTTTCACAAGTATCAAGTTAAACACTTTATTTAATTCACTTAATATTTATTTATTATCTATAAAGATGAAGGTAAAGGAAACTATTCTCCACCTCCTATTCGATTTCTTCGGGAAACGATAAAAAACTGTTTTTGAGCTTGTATTTTCAAAAGTAAAAAGCTTATCAAATTTAAGTCAATATCACATAAATTAAAAAAAATGTCTAATTGTGATGCAAAATTTCATACAGTTATTCTAAAAAGTTTCTAATTTGTAAGAAAAAACGTTTTAAAAACAACAAAAAGTGCGTTTTTTCACAAATTAGTGTGTTTAATTTCGTTTTCAACGATTTTAATCAATATTCATATTTTTTCCTTTTCTCATCTAAAAATGAATAAATAAAAACATACGATTGTAAGTAAACTAAACCCCATTTTTTTCCAAAACAGGTTTCAGAGCTGTTACTTAGGTTTCGAAAGTTAATACACATCAAAAAATAACTAAAAAAAGTATTAAAGTTTTATTGAAAAACACTTACTGTTTTATAATGAATATTTGAAAAAAAGCCTAGTAGAAGGGTTATTTTTCGAAAACACATTTTAAAGGCTTTCGATATTTTTTTCATAATTTGAAGGTCAATTAAGTAAATTGCATCAAATTTTGTATCAAAATTAAGTAATCTTTTCTGATTTTCTCGGGACTAATTACAGCTTAATAAACCGTTTCCGTTTGAAAATACAAAATTTCAGAGTTAAAAAGCAGTATTTTACCTTTTACAGAAAAATGCAAATAGAGAACGAAAAATAACAATCATTTTCTTCCATTTGTAAGCAAGTACTTAATGATTTCAATCTTTTGATTTTCGGAGAAAAAAAATTAAGAATTATTTTCTAATGTCGACATTTAGCCTTTAAAATTTCCCGAAAATTTGTTTCTCGATCACCTGATTATGAACTAATCGATCTGACTGTGAAAAAAATACTTATTTTATTTTTTCTGTATTATATAAGATGTCTAATGTATTATCTTCTTCAGATACTAGTAAAAGCTATGTGTAACCACTGTTTTTAGATATTTGACTCGGTTCATTTACATTGATATTGTTAATATGGTAGTATATGTGATGGTTTTTCAAATATAGTAGTATATTGTCTTAAATATATTCACTTTTATATTTATTTGATCATAACTTTTTGACCAATTATTTATCGCTAACATACCGACGACAAAACTTTAGGTGTTGAAGGTAGTGACCTAAATAATATCGGCACATTTGGTTCAAGATTAATAAAGTTTCAAAAGAAGCATTTGTAACTACGAATTTTGTACACTGAAACCGCAAAATAAACTGATGCAATTAAAATTTCTTCACAAATAGTTAATTTTTTTTTAGCATTGAAAATTGCAATAAGTTTGCAATATTCGTACTGAAAAAATTAAAATACATTCAAGCATCATATAAACAATGCAAGTGGTTTTTATACACGTTGATTTAGTCTGATATTCTACTGATGCCATCTGTTTTTCAAATTACTTTGCACAACAGAAAAATTGTAAATTTTTCCTGTTTCAATAGAAATTTTTCTTCCAAAAACTAATCAGTAATTATTTAAATCATGGGCAATTTGTATTCCAAATTTAGTCGAAATCGGTAAAGTCAAGAGAAGTTATCGCGTAACGCACACGTTTTTTTTTCGAATTAGAAAGTCTTCGCTTCGATCAGCCCAGCTAAAAAAGTCTACTAAAAAGCTTTATATGAAATTTTGATTTCAAGTACAGGTGGCGCGCAACATGTAAAAGTGCATTTTTTACGGTTTTTCGCACTTAAAAAATTGTAAAACGAAATAAGTTGGTCTAATGTAGAAAAAACTGTTTTCTCGTTCTAGTGCTGGAAATATTTTTTTCTTTTTTCATTTAAAGCGTTTTTATTTTTTTATTATTTTACAAATTACCGTCAAGTTTATGCTCAACTGTTAAGTTTTTTCTCACACGCATATATATACATAAACGTTATTTTACAGCGATATTTCCTTTCAGAAAAAAACTTACTTATTTAGCATTCCGAATCGCTACAATGTAACTATTTGAAATACTAATACAAAGTTTTTAACGCTTGTGGTTACATTTTGTGTATATGTGTTTACATTAACTTTTATTGAAAACAATATTTTATTAAACATTCATATCACTAGTTTCTCGTTGATTTTTATTCACGTCCAAAACAAAAATGTTTCTATTTTAGCTTTTGCTTGGCCTTCAATTTTACACTGAAGAAAAAAATAATATACAATATTTAATAAAAAAACTTTTCAGACAAAAATTTTTTTAATTAATTATACAACAAATTTATTAATTTTATAAAAAAATTTATTAAACTTATAATAAAACAGTTATTAAAAAATAAAATTTAATGAAAATGTTTAATAATTGTAATAAAAACTTTTATAGTATTAATAAAGGACTTTACCAAAATCACCCCTATCTGGAAAATTACCATCTTTTAGTGGATTAAACTAGACATGATTGTGAATATTATGCAGTAGATTTCAGCTTCATAAAATAGTGGGAACATGGTTTAAAGTTGGTCTGAATATTTGAATTGGCGTTATAAAAATGCCTTAAAATATAACTAAGAAATACTGCAAAAATAAAACTGTTGAAAAATATGGATAAGCCATTCTATGGGCTTTTAAAAAATAGAAACCAATTTTTAAAAAAAGCTGTAGTGAGGAAGTAGGGGAGTAAAATTAAAAAATGACTTTTTTTAAAAGAGTTAATAAAAAATTTATGGGCTGAAAATTTAAAATATTTTTACAGTGTAGAGCAGTGTTTCCCAGCGTGGGGCCTACGCCCCACAGGATGGCAATTTGATAGTTGAAGGGGGCAATTCAAAAATTGACTAGACCTATTCTAACCCTTTTGCTCTAGGCAATTTAAATGCAATAGCTAGGTATTAATGCCAAATTTAATAAAAAATATAAATTTAAAAAAAATACTGTAGTTATTAAGCACAATTTTATATAACGTTACTTAAACATCAATTGGACAATCAGAGTCGTCAAGTAAATTTTGTCGGGATTTTTCGAGGTGTGTTATTATGGGGGACATAAAAATTTTAGGAATGCTAAGGGTGGGGCATGGCACAAAAAAGGTTGGGAAACACTGGTGTAGAGTATATATATGTTTGTGAAAAAGAGAATAGAATTTTAAAATATTTGATTTTTTTAATGAATAAAATACAATAAAATAATTCGATAAATTATCAATATTAGACTATTTTTTCTATAATGATTTATGTTTATAGACTTAATATATAATAATTTATAAATGTCGAAATTATTATTCATTTAAAATCTAGTAAATTGTTACGGAAGATCTTTGAAGACTGTGTCCGAAACGTAACAATTTACTTAATAGTTATTTTGATCAATGTTGATTTTACACGAATATATGACTTTCTTATACGATATTATTTAAACATCACTTTAAAATGTTACTTCTAACATATTTTATATTACTTAAATTTATAGCAGTTAAATTTATTGAAGCATTTCAATTTAATATGTAATTAAGACTGATTAAAAAATATTTTTAAGGGGTTCAACACATGAAGTACAAACTGATACTGTATTTATAACTGGCTACTTGCTAAATTTATTCATGCGAAAAATAAATCCTGTTATTGGAATGAGATTAAATG
>AGDA01077216.1:0-11858 GCA_000281935.1 Mengenilla moldrzyki | reverse complement strand
CTTATATAGGTGATATAAATATATTTTTGAAAGAACATTTCAATTACAAAATTCAGATGACGAGTCAGACTCGTCCACCGTAACTTCGCCCAAGTAAACACATGACGAGTCTCACTCATCAAATGTACTCAAAGGGTTAAACAATGCTCAATCATACATCTGTATTCCAATTTGAGCTTGTTTCAGACAATCGTATTATCAGTTGAAAATTTTAATAATAGAATTAAAATCGAATACGATATTTGAAGGTTTTCCGCTGCACTTTTTTTACATTGTGGTTAATTTATTGTATTACACGAAAAAATTATTTATTTTTACACAAACTATTATAGAAATTTATTAATCAAAGATAAGACCGAAGTTTTATGTTTTTATTATAAAGTTATAGTTGCTGTTTTCGATCGTTATTTTTGTGATACGCTTTAATACCGTAGTTCAGTGGTTTCCAAACTTTTTTACTGGCGTCCCCCTTTTAAAAAAATTAGTACGCCCCCTTTAAAAAATAAATTGTTGCGTCCAAACGCGAAAGCGAGATATTTCGTTCCAAGAAGAGTAAGGATGGGTTGTTTTAACATTTGTACCCGGAAAATTCGCGACGAGGATAGTGTATTACGTATATTGCTGATTCATTTTTTTGACACGTATTCGACTTTTTTGGTTTGTATTCGAAAATGATATTTTGGAAACAGCTGCATGCTCTCTTGCAACAGTTTCGCCCCCCCCCCCCCTGGAAGGAGGCGCCCTACAGGTTGAAACCACTGCCGTAGTTGCAGGAATTTGATAAGTCGAATAACTTGTTTTCTTCGTTAAATACGAATTGGTATATCATAGGGCCCAAATAGCGAATTCCTTCGTTTCAGATGTATAAAAATAAAACGGGGCGGAATTCAAACATTCTGTACATAGCTTGTTGTTGTTCTCATATCATATTAACTTGCTTAAAAGAAGGCAAAATTCAAAAATTCTCAGTATGGACTCATAGAAAACGACTACTCTTCCTGCAAGTTAGAATCCAACTAAAAATCTGCAGACAAAGTAAAGTTAAATAATTTATGATACAGTTGATCTTATATGGTAACTGGTATATAAGCTAGACTTGGCGTTGGTTGATTACTAGCTTTTCGATTCATGGCACATGGATGATCATTTAAAAGTTTTAACTGTGTTAAAGTCAAGTGTCGTAAGCTTTCCATCTCTGAGGACAAGAAGTGGGATCGTTACGAGGTGATGTGATTTGTTAACAGATGAGTTCACAGAATGAAATTGAGTAGTCTTTAGTTACAAACTTAATAATGTTTTATTTGTGTAACATTTGATTTGTAAATATTAAAAAACGCACAGGCTTTTAGTTTACATTCTTATTTAGGAGACATGTTAAAAATTCTTTTACTTTCACAAAACAAAAAGTTATTTAATTTATGTAGTTTTTTAATTTTACATGAATAATTAGGAAATACGTTTTTCTATATTTTTAATTTTTAGTCATTTTTTTGACACCAAGTATGGAACTATTTACAGTTGTTATTTTTGAAATCACGTATTCAAAAATCCAAATATCAAAACTTGGTTGGCAGCATATGTTAAAATCATCGTTTGTTTAAAACTCTTAACCTCCTTAAAAGAATACTGTTTAAAGACGTGTTTCTAAATGTTACTTTGTTAAAAACTATTAAAAAATATTTGACTACATTGTCATCTCTATGATCACTCGTACCTACGAGTATAAGTAAAATACAAAAAAGTACAAAAATAAAATCGAAATATGACCGAAGCAGATGCAAATAAAACTTAAGTAATAATTGGATTCAAATTAATTAAAAACGTTTTTTTGTTGTTGAATATTTTAAAATTAAAAATTTGTTTCATTTCTGAATATTTTGGATTGCTATTGTTGTGTAGTACAAGCAAAATTGTGCATATATAGAACTAAGCGAAGATCAAATAGCGTAGTGTTCGCCGCCCTACCCTAGCGCTCTGACGTACCCGGGTTCGAGTCTCGTCCGCCACTGACGGTCATTGCCTCTTCCCACCGGACAAAATATTACAAAAACCAAGTAACTGTATGGGAAAGAACAATTTACTGAAAATCGTTATCATTATTACTTTTTCACTTTCTCTCAAAACAGGGGGTGCGTATAAGTGGTTCTATGTATTGAATTATTATTTTTTCTTTAAATAGAATAAAAAAAACCCTGAACGCGTTTAAGTTTATAATTTTAAACATTTTATTCTTTTAGTCTCTAATATACTTGTTACACTATTGTTTTTCACTTTATTCCAAATTTATTTCTAAAATTAATGTCAAATGTGTTTTAGAAACACTACAAGTAGTATTTTTATAATTGGTTTTGAATTTTAGTTTTTATTTGAAAACTTTGTTTTTAATTGAAAATAAAATATTTATTGTTAGCACATTACCAAACATTTTATTGTTGTTTTTAGTGCTATTTTTGTTACATATTTTAAACTTTTTAAAGCCATTTTATAGTGAAATTTTTACTTCGCAATGGGATATTAATATTTAACTTTAGTATATACATGGATAAAAATTTCTACTTAAATTTGAAATTGATATTAAAGCTTGAATAATATATACATAAATGTAAATAATATAAGACATAATAAAAATCTACTTTAAATTAATTTTTGTATGCTAATGTAGCGAAAAATAAATATATTCATATGCGTATTTAACAGCACTTGTCTTGAACTCAAGTAGATTTTTACTTAAAGTAAATAAAATTTTTTATCCATATATGATGTCATTACGAAAATCTAATAGGGTTTTACTAGCTTTGAAAATCTTTAAAATATTAAAATTTGACTATTACGTATCCTAAATTAAGACATTTATTAGACAAAAGCTGTGTACTTTGAAGCTTAGAGAATGTAATGAAAATTCTGATATTTCATAAATGTTTATTGCTTGTTCTTAATTTAATTGTTCTAATATTTCCTAGTCTTGAAAAATATTGCAAATAATCTTATGCTGAGTCTCAGAATCGGACTGTTTTATCATATTTCAATAGCTACGAAAATCGTACTATACTACATGCACGCGTTGCGCGCATCTCAATTGTTGCTAAGGCCTAAATGTGGCTAATAGAGAAAACAGTGTTAGGCTCAATCACGGGTAATCCAAGAGTGCTCTTTGCAGACTTTGTTTGAGCACGTAATTTCGTTTGAATTTCCTCTAGGGTTTTTCTTTTAGTCTCCGGCACTAATTTATAGACGAAAACGACACCGGCCAAACATACGGCACTAAAAAGCCAAAATAATGTGTGGTAGCCGAAACGATCTGTGATCCAATGAATGGACTCGGAGACTGCATCAGCAACCAATGCAAAGTAAATGTCACATAGGCAAAGAGCGACACCTATAACAAAGTTGAAAAAATACAAGTTAATTTTGTACAAATAGTAGCACTGTCCAGTATCTAAAAATTGCCCTGATTGGCCGATATTTTTTTCAAAAGCTTACACTAAGGGTATGACAAAAACGGCGACGATTTTAAATTCATGGAAGCCAATTTTAAAAAGTGTAAAAATGTAATTTTTTAATTAAAATATTATTTTCTAATGACTAGCATTACATATAGACATAGGATACAGTTTAAAATGTTTATCGAATATGTGCCTACCTTTGATTAAAATTTCATTGCAATAGCTTTTATAGGGCTTAAAATATTAAATTCAGAATAAAAACCACAAAAAATCGCAATTTTTTATGCTTTTAAAATAAAAATTGATTCTTTTCGATTTAGTTTTTTAATAAACAATTTAAAAGAAGAAAAATGTAATTTTTGACTTTAAAAGTTTTTTATCTCTCAAATCAATGAGACGGTTTTGCTGAAACACAAATCAAAAAATTAAAAGGTCGTGTTTTTACTTATGTTTAACATTAAAAAAAAACTTAAGTGAAAATATTAAGATTTGCTTCAGTGTAAAATTTGTTTTTCTTTTTCAGTAATACAACAGTTACATTCATTCTATTCTCATTGTTGGTAACACTTTAATCTTACAAAGAGACCAGAGATGTTTGGAAAATTTTCGAAATAATTTTATTCCTCACTGAATTTTTTAAGTTAATTTGGTAATTAAAAAATTGATTCGAAATGTAAATAGTGTAAAATGCATTAGTGCAGAAAATACTTTAAGTACTACAATTGCCAATTACTATAGGTGTATAACTATAATACGGTACATTTGAATTTTATGCTGTAGCAGTTTGTTTTAATTAAACTTTTTTTTCACAAAGCGTCATTTGTCATCAAAATTACCGAACGGAAATCGTAAAATATAACTTCGAAAATAAGGTTACTTATTTCGTTTACATTTAATGGCAACAATGAGTTTTTTTAAAAACTAGTAAACAATATTCTCATTATTTTTTCTCTTTACATTCTCATTCTCAATTGTTTAAATTGCTGTTATTTAAATAGCAATATTAAACTGAGTGACTAATTGATTAATTAGTGTGATTATTAGAAATGTGTATTCATTATGATATCACTATGAGATGACAGTAAACTCTCACTAAAATATTAATGAACGAAAATTAGTTGCGCGCCACCTCCATATTAACACCACTGTGATATCAGTGAGATCATAATGATTTTCTTACAATGATTACTCGCAGTGATATCGCCCTAACTTTATCCTCACTTTTAACTAGCAAAGAATATTTACTGACAGTGTATTTATTACCGATCACATTATAATCTTAAACATTATACACACCTTTAACGTTGGTAGGGAATATTTCTCCAATCATCATTATAGGTATAATAGCTAAACCGGAACTGTAAATAAGGACATAACAAATAAAAACTAGAACGGATAGCCAACTGTATTCCAGAACAGCGGAACCGAAACGTTTCAGTGCATAAAAGTAAAATCCTTCAAGACAAAGCGTAAGTGCAGCCCCAATGCATGAAAAAAACAGCAGAGGCTTACGACCAATGCGATCAGCCATTAAGGACGATAGGATACAAGCGATTAGTTGTGTTGGAAAATAAACTGTAGTTGAAATTTGATCCAATATGGGGTCGTTATTGGTAGCCATTCGTAATATACTTTGTGTATTGAAAGTAAATGCAGATCCACCTCCACATTGTTGAATAGTTCTTAATCCAAAAGACACGATTAAGGCTTTTCTGTTACTCTTAAGTCGAACCAAATCAAAAACTCCACGTTTGGTTTCATTTTCAAGTCTTACCGCATCTCTTATCGAGTGTAGCTCTTGATCGGTGCCTCTTCCAAGTATCTTTAAAGATTCCTGTGCAGCCTCCAAATTGTTTTGTAATAGAAAGAAGTATGGCGACTCTGGCATCCATATAAAGGTACAGAATAAAAGTAGAGGTATAGTTGAACATGCGAATGCCACAGAGCTTACTGGAAGGTAAAAACCGACTATGTTAATGATCAGTAGACCAATTGTGAGGGAAATAGTAATCATAGATGTAAGTGATCCACGAATATGTGGTGCTGAAATTTCGGCTAGATATATGGGGATTGCTGTGAAAACGACTCCGTCTGATATGCCTGCTAGAAATCTTGCAACACATAATTGGCTCAGGGTAGTTGCGGTTCCAATTAGCAGCCATGATATGAAATAGGGTCCAGTGGCTAATAAAGCAGTAGTTTTTCTTCCTATTCGATCTACTATTAAGCCGGATACTAAGGCACCAATTATATCACCTACTAATAGGTACCTTACTAGAAGTGGTTCATCTGTCTTCGAGAATTTAATTATGGGGTCCTCAAGAAGCTTCGGTGCTGATGGCGATGACCATCCGAAATGCAATCCAGAACAAATTATGGCCAGTGATCCTATAAAAGGATATTCATATTTCATTAGTAATATGAGTAAAAAACAAGCTGAAATTAAAATTTTAACTCCTCCAAAGTTAGATTTTAATACTCTTATTAATCTAATTACTAATAAATTAGAAGACATAGGTTTACCTCCATGAACAGTTATAAATTTTCTGAAGAATTAAAACATTTATAACATTTAATTTTTTTCGATAATATTATGCAAAGTTTGAGAAAGGGCAGAACATAATTGTTGCCTGTCCATCCGCCTTTGCTAACGTTTATTATTCTATTCAGAAGAGTGTTACAGAGTTCATGGTTTTCGGCCACCAATTGAAGGTGTACCGGTAGTATACAAAAATAACCGAGAACCAGTGACGCTATCTGATTAATCGACCGTTTTCTAAGTCTCTCCATTGATCTAGTCTCCATCAGCATTTTAAAAAGGACGTTTGTTCAGTTTTTTCTTGTCATTCTTACAATGTAGTCGTACCACTTCAGAAACAATTTTTCAATTTTAAAAAGCAGTGACATAACTTGTATTTGCTTTCGTATATCAATACATTAAATATGTCAAAACGGTTTTTACTATGCGTAGCTTCTTATTCATGCAAGTTGTAAGTTAATAGCATACATAAATAAAAACAAAATTTATATTAAATGTTTAGTCTTGGTGTAATGTGTTAATTTTTTATTTATTCAACCATTTTCTCTAATAGAATAAAAAATCACAAGGAAAACAAATTACACAACAAACATTTTTGCAAAATTTCAATTAAAGAATATAACTATTGTCCATTTTTGATTATTATCAAAAAAAATTATTTAAAGTCATTTTAAAAATATTTTTTAACAAGCATTGGTTTCAGCAGTAAAATATTTTACTGCATTTTAAAATATTGTCTAATGAGTGAATGGCTATGGCCGTGGACATTGGTGACACTTGAACTAGAGCAAGTCTGAATACTAGGGTTGAATTGTGACTGCTATATATTAACCCTTTCGTTCCGGAATACTAAAACATGAAATTTATCAAAAAATTTATACACGTTACTGTACACTAGCTATATAATAGATATTATTTACCATAAAAATTAGAAAATCTTTTTGTACATAACCTCAAAGCCAAATGCATAAACAACGGCCTGGTACAATTTCCACTGAAAACGAGCGATCATTTTGGGTTCCAGGGGTTTTCACACATTTGTGGTACACATATGTACCATCCGGAACGAAAGAGTTAAAGCCTTGCTAGTTGCACGCACATACAATTATTCTTAAACTACACACATCATTTTCACCTTTAGTTTGGCCCTTTGGTACTAAAGACTAGAGGTTACTAAGGATCAAGCCAATACGGTGGCGGCATTTTTTGACGGTAATGTCAGGCAATTATCGCTAGACGTGTTTACCCATGACACTTAGAGAGAATTGACCGTTTTATTAACTCCGTTACTGACGGAATTTAGTTTATTAGATGTTAGACATTAGGCACACTCATCTCATCTTCATCACCAGTATTCTGTTTGATGGAAAAAGTTACTAGGCCATTGATGCCGACAAAACTCGAACTCAAGTACGTCAAACAGCTAGGGCCGAATTGCGAGTTCTAAGATACTTGAGCCTCGCTAGTTGTATGCATACATAATTAAGCCTGAACTATATATGACAAAAGCAAGTGAGAAAAAAGTTGAAAATTATTGTATTGATTTCATATAGAGATATTAAAGTATAAATATCATTATTTGAAAAGAAAGCTATAAATTTAAATAAAAATTTTTAAAATAAGTAAAATTTTTTATAAGATTATAATCATTTGAGTTTTTATATCACAATAACCATCAGAAGATAAGAAGTAAAAATATATACGTACACCGCAGATATTATAAAAAATTTAAAACATGAAAATGAATAGTAATTAGAGTATTTTTATGGTCAATTACGTAATGGAAAAAATTCGTGCATCTCTCTGCCAATATTTCTGCTATAATCATCATTAAAGTTCAATAAATTTTTGATGAACGTAGGTCACTATGCTTCATTTGCTATGTTAATTAAAATTAATTTTTAATAATTTTTAGTTACTAACAATTTTAGAAAAACAACTTTTTAATTAGTTTTTTTTACAGTTTTTGTATAATAATAAATAAATAATCGCTGCTTATTTTAGAGTCTTGAAATATTTATTTTTATTTAAAGGTATGTTGTAAATATAAAAACACCCTCTCAACTAAGAAAGGTCATTTTAAACGAAAGAGCTCGCTAGTAGCTACATAGAACACCAGCATTGCGTCAAAAGATGAGCAAGGCTTGAAAGGTATAGATCAGGAGTGGCCAAGACGTTGACCGCAAAGGCTTTGAAAGTAGCTCACAAGAATAAAATTTAACAATTTACTTCTTATTAAATTTTGTATTAGAAAATGTAAATATAGTTAAAAATATAACAAAACTTAAGTAGGATTCTTAACTTCATTGTTAACGGCAGATATATGTTGATCAATAAAAATGACTTTTTAAAACAGATAACGGTTCTAACGTGTTCATAGTCGTCAGCAAACTATATTTAACAAAATAAGTCGTCCCTAAGGAGTAAAAGTTTAGCCACCCCTGGTATAGATTTTATTGTCACAGGTTTAGGGAAATTATAGGTAATATATTCTTATACTATATTTAAAATAAAAAATTCTGAAATTTTATAAAAAGCAGAACATTTTTAAAAATCGACGGGACGCAGGACTGTCTACTAAAAAGCGCGAAGGTCCCGCTAAAATCGGGACATCTGGTCATTTTAAGTTAGAAGGATTATTTTTTTACAGCCAAATAACATAAAAAAAGTTTCTTATTTTGACACACAGGTGACGGTGTGTGTAACAAAAATTATTATATCTATTTAATTAAATATATCAATGGGAAATTCATTATAAGAAAACTGATAGAGTCAGTAGTTTAATAACTCAAGAAGGCGTCAACGATTATAGTTATTTCATGGAATAAAAATAAAGTTAATAAATTTCCCTCGATTTAAATCTCATATTGTTGTTTCTACAATTTAATGTATAAGAACTCTAAATATTAATTGACTAAATAAATCAAAGCTTCTAAATTTTATCCCACGATCCCAAATAAATCAATTTAACAGCTGATTTGCAAATTTGTTATCCGCTTTTTTTTGTTCTGTGTAAAGTAAAGTCACTACTGATATCAAAAAAACGTTCAAATTTGAATCGCAACGTCATTAAAGTTTTTCTTTTTTTCTAAAAAAAATTAAAATTGAATCGAAAAAATAAAAAAATAAAATTAATTTTTTCAAATCTCGAGGTCATAAAATTTTGCCTTGTGGACTTATTTAAGGTCATGGCTTGTAGTTCAAAAAACACTAAAATAAATCATAAACTTTACTAATCTTAAGTAGAAAAATTATATGTTTTACCAAAATTTATTAACATGTAATGTTGAATAAGATATCTGATAAAATTTATTTAGATTTTTTCATTTTAAATTTACCAATAATTTTTTTATTCGAGGTTGAAAAAAAAGTGGTAAACATACAATAAAAGTTTTTTGACATCATCATGTAAAATTAATGAATATAAATTATTGTAGTTTTCTAAATTTATTGGTTAAATACTCTAATTGTAATAATTAAGTAACAATTTGTAATTTTACGGTTAATGAAAGCTATTTCGATATTTAGTAAATAAAATTGTTTAAAATAGACTTAAAATAATCGAACATTGTCTTTATTACTCATGTTTAAGGCATATATTTAAAAAGTTATGTATTAATTTTACTTTCGTGTGAGAAAAACAACATAGAAATATACATAATATGTACATTACATAAGCTTATAATTTCATCAATACTTTTGTTCAATTTTTGTTTAAATTTTAATCTCATTCTATAAAAATATTGAATATATATATTTAATACAAGAGACCTTTATAAAAATATGTACAAATGTCTGAATGAATGCACTCATTTTTGTGTTCGGTGGGAAAGGGGCTATGATCGTCGTGCTATGTGTAGTTTAAGCGCAATTTTATATGTTTAAATCTAGCGAGGCTCGAATAATTTAGTGATCACTGTTCAACCCTAGCACACAGAGTACACGGATTAGAATTTTGCCTGGCATCGAGGGTCATTACCACTTTTCACTCTGGTGTCAACGGTGGTAACGATAATGGGATAAATGCGCTTAAGGCCCAACATCAGTAAACCCATATTCCGACAGTAACGAGATTACTGAGGGAGCCGATCCTCCTTGGTGCCGTAGTTAACCACCTCCGGTTATATTGCATTGGCATTACCGTCAATATGTAGTACAAAAATGTCGCCATCGTACCTACTTGACTACACTATAGCCTTTAGCTCCTTGTACGGTAGGACCAATTAAGGGTGAAGAGTGTTATGTTTTCAAGGAAAGTTGTATAAACGTAAAAATAAAGAGCTTCGAATAACCTAATAATCGTCATTCGACTCTAGAGCTCTCAGATTCAATCCTTGCTAGTACTGACGGCCATAGCCATTTCCTACAAAACACAGCATTAGAAAACAACTATTCAAACACAAGAATTTAGACGACATTTTATATCTCTATAGTCTGTGTAGCACAAAAATAATTTTTTTCTCCAAAAATAGACTAAAAAGGCTCTAAAACAAAACTAAAATATTTAAAGCTAAAAAGAAAAAAAGTAAATAAATTTTAGCGCCTTTTTATTTTCGTTATAGAGAAGATATTAAAATTTGACTAAATCTATCTCACATAATCTATTTTTCAATATAAATTTTATTAATTTAACAATTTGTACCCATACAAGAGAGACCTAAGCACTGAGTTGGAATGATATACCATTCTCATGTAAAATTTAAAGTAATTTTTCTATATTTTTATAATTTGAGAAGAAGGATCAAAAACTCTAAATTATCCCTACTAGCAAACAACTTTTAGAAAATGTTGATTGTTTTTAAACTTTAAAGGAAACATATATATCCTTTGAGACGTTTCCGTTTCTTTGACTCATTTGATAAACTTCTCAAAATAAGCATATTTATTTGACGTCTGCTCTCATTGTGCAGTTCTGTAAATACATCATTTTACAAAGAAGCTAAATTTCAATTATTAATGAAGAAAAAGTATTTAAGCGATTTTCTAGCTTTTAAGACATAAAAGTTTGTGGAATGTTTTAAGGGAACGGAAATATCTCAAAGCTTGTATATGTTTTTTTTCATAGTTTAGAGATATTTGGGAAATTTTTAAAAGTAACTTGTTAGTGGGGTATATATGTATAACTATGTGTAATAACATATTCATATTTTTAGTCTTGAAAATTAATTTACTAAGAGTTTTGAAACTGGGGTAATTATTTTATGTATGAATAGTCGTCTTTCTTTTCTATATGGTAATTATATTAGTTAACGACGGTAGAAAATAACAAAAAACGGGCAACCTGATAAAAAACGGTAATTAACTTCCGAAAAAATTAGAAGTGTAATGAGCTGTTAAATTTTGAAAAACCTTAATAGTGCTTCTTAATACGAAATTGTTTACATTATGTTCTTCTTCACCAACTGTAACAACAATTTTTATCAAGAACATACATACGTACTTGAACAATAAGTTATTACTATTTACAGTGATTTGTTTTCACTTTTAATCGCTATTAAACAAATGTCTTGTACACTATTTACATTAATTAAAATCTAATTTAACTAACTACCTCTCAAAACAAAACTCATTATAAATTCATTTCTTTATTTTCAAAAAGTTATCGCTTAATAATTCAAGTAGTTGAAAAATAATAATTAAACAATATAAGTTTAACAAGCTTTCTTCATATAATGATTAAAGCTATAAAGTATACATTTAAATTAAACATAAGGTATTATTCATTAAGGTGAGAATTAAAACTGTTATCTGGTAATAAATAGATCAGTGCTGTTAACCTTTCATGTTTACAATAATATATTATAGTATGTATTATAATGCTTGCTATAAATAAGTTACTCTTTTAATTAGTGAATTCTTTTATAAGTATTTCCACT